>JANHFL010005005.1:271205-288364 GCA_032468155.1 Oxyrhabdium leporinum
CCTTCCTTCCTTCCTTCCTTCCTTCTTTTTTCAAGGACTTGCAACAAGCTCCATTTTATCTCCTGGTGTTATAGTGGTGAACGAGGAAAGCTAATATTATAAGCTGTTCCTCTGTAGCTGACTCTAGCGCATTTCGGCTACCACTTCCATCTTTCATGGACAGTATGGTTTGATGTGCTTGCTTGGGGAACTATAGAAGCTTTCGTAGTTAGAAGCCTTTAATAAATGATGACTGATGAAATGTCACTTCAAATGTCTAGTTTTAATTCTGTTAATATCAATCTAAACAGATACACGTTCAGAATCCTACTGTATCTTAGCTTTCCTTCAATTCCTCCACCTACTGATGAAAATTGCCTTAATGATCATTATAATTCAATACATGTGGTTGGTTCCAGTTTGGAAATGGCTGTTTCACAGGATCCCAAAGACTCTTGGTGTGTGAATTTTGATTTGCATCAATCAGAGATGCTTTGAAAATATGACAGAATGGATTTAATTTTAATTCATTCTTGGCTTTGTTTAGATAATTACCAGGCTATTAGTTCCTTGAGTAGGGATAAAGCACAGTTACCTAGTACTTGGCATCTGATGCCCATACTTTTTGAGACCAGGCTGTATTAAGAATTGTCTCTCATTTCTTAAAATACTCCAATGAAAAGCTGTTTTTCAGAGAGCTTATGCCACCTGCTGCAGCTTTTATTTTAACACATTGGAACATTTTGCTAGGGGCAGCAAATGGAATATTAAGTACCATCCATGCATGATGTATTGGTTTAAAAGCCCCCATTAATGTGTCAAAAGTGCAGGAAATGATTTCACACATATGGCTGACATACTGTATCTAGAAACCTTCTGCTTATTTAGTGTCTTGGAAGCCCCAAAGACTATATGCTTATGTCAGTTTTCTACATCTAGGTAAGTAGAAACCCTGGTCTTTAGACGTTGAATAGAGAATTGGAAATACCTTGGTTAGCTTACATTTATCAGGTGAGTTCTCAGCTAAAATAAAGCAAATTGCTCATTAGCAAATATATCCTCTGAATGCACTGAGACTTTTTTTTTGAGCAAACATTGTTCTGAGCAAACTACCCTTCCATGAAATCAATCTTAAATTAAGTAAACTTATATAGATCGTATAACGTGTCTCAAGTATAGATTCACATATTAGTAAAGCATTTTGAATTCCTCTATCCCTTCCACCCATCTATTGAAATATATTATGTAATAATTTTTGTAATTCTAGCACGCCTGATTAGCTGGATGACCAGATACTCCGGCCCAGATGTGTTGAGACTACAGGTTTCAAAATTCCTACTTATGGAGGTTGGGAAGATTGGCCTATACTATAAACAGCTGGTCATCAGAATTACATCTATCATTGATGATAGGTCCCTTACATAAATAAGGAGAGATCTATTTGTGCAGCTGCTGTCATCCTTTTTTTTCCTCAAGATTTTCACAGTCTATCAACATTGACTCCATATTTAAGATTCCTAAGACATATCTACCTTGTTTTCTGATAAAAATCCCCAACTGTTCTTATTTTTTGTTGGTAGCTGGCTTTTGTTTATTACCACATATGTTCTATTTGGTAGATTTAGTTCTTTAAAAAAACAAAACACCTTGTTCTCTGTAATAACCATCCGTAGTCCCGAAAACATAGCCTTCCTTTTTTTTAAAAAAAAAACCCAACAACTTATGCCTTGCATATGTAAAAATTTGTTCCTGCAATTATTCACAAACCCAGCCTGCAGTCCTCTGAATCCCATAGAGGTGTGCAAAACTAGTTCAGTATCGTTTGTGCTGTATCTGTACATTATGTTAATCATTGATGTTCAATATAGGGAATAATACTTTATCATTATCCATAACGGAGAAGATTGCTTGCATAAGGAAACAATCTAAAAACTTGCTCTGGACCCTGATTTTCCCTGGGCAAAGTTGCTGTGGTTTGACAATGCTCCAGCTTTGTGATTGCGAAGATTGTTTGTGCATAGTGGAAGCAGTATCAGAGTCACTCCAGATTTTGCCTGAAGTATGTTAATGGAGTCATGACCCGCATTTTGAGATTGCCTCATGTATTTCATTAGATGCCTTAGCAAAAAACTGCTGGAGGAATTGCTGTGCATATTGAAAAAAGAACTAATCACATAGTTCTTTATTCAAAGGGTAACTATGAATGAATAGGGAATAGGAAAAAACAATTCTTCACCAGAGCTTTGTTTCTTGTTTTAACGTTTTTTATATATTACTAGGTGAAAATAAATACATATGAATCAATTCCTGATTTGATAATCCTTAAACATTGGAATGTTTGAAAAACAAGCTACCCTTGAAAAACAGAATTGGATGAATGTCCTCTCTGTGAGAAAGCTATCTGAGTAAAAGAACATTCTTATCTAAAACATAAAGAAATATCCCAATGTATCAGAACTTTTGTAATAGAGTATGTTGTAGATCACATCTGTTGTTGAACATAATGTTGCCGGTGAGTTCGGGTTTTATAGCTTCCAGTAATAGCAGATAATTGTGATAAATGATTCATATCAACTACAAGCGACACTTTTTAAAATTTCCATATCTGGCAACCATAAAGCATTTATGAATGCTTCAATAGACCTCCATGACCAAAAACAGCTTTATGATTAATTTCATCTCAGTGTGGTAATTAGCAGGGTTTGAAGCGATTCCTGGAAAACAGGCCGATAGAGGCGGAAGATTAACCCACAGTTTGGGGTTTTTTCAGAGCAAAGGACAATGTACATATACCCAATAATGCATGAGTTTTTTCTGGAAACTGCTAGGCTTTTATTACCTCAGATGAAAGAAAAGGGTCTTACAAAAATGGCACACGAGTCCTAAAGAGCAGAAATCAGTGTAAGGGGTCCCAAAGAGATAAGCTTCATACAAGTAAAGGGAAACAGTTTAGTGGGAAAATACATATCTAAATGGAAGCTGGCCTTGAAAACTGCTAACAAGGCATTTTGTCGGAAATAGCTCTCATTGCCTTTTATTCTAGTTACCCCAGAAGGGCAAATACTTCAAAGTAAAGTTTTTCTCGAGAGTCAGTTCGGTCTAGTGGTTAAGTCACCAAACCAGGAGAATGTGAATTCTAGGCATGAAAGCTGGCTAGGTGACCTTGGGCCAGTACATCTCCCTCAGCACAACCCACCTCACAGGACAATATGAGGACAATATGAGGAAAAAGGAGTATTAGGTATATTCGATGCCTTGAGTTATTTATAAAAATAATAAAGACAGGATAAATAAATGAATAAATTATTTCATATCTCAGGGGTGCATTCTGGCATTCAAATTAAATCCTAACATTGGAACACTCACCGTTTAGAAAGCTTAAGATGCAGCTCCCTGGAGAAATACATTTTTGTCTTTTGTGATGATGAAATAAATGGTTGGCTTGTGGTGCATATGTGAGAGCCTTTAGCAGTGCTAACTACTAATAAGTAACAGTACACTTATTGCCTTTTATAATATATTCTTACAGACACAAAAGAAGCCATTTCCATCAAATTCCAAAAAAGTGAGTCTTATTTTTCTAATTATGCTCTTACCCTTGTTTATTTTATTTCACTGTTGTTAGTGTTTGCTTTGATACATCCAATTATGTCTATTGAAGTATATCATTTTATACGTTCTTTTTTTTTTCTTTTTGGTAAAAGGCGTCTTGTACTCAACAGGATTTATGTCTGGGTAGATCTGCAGAGAATTGTGCTGTAAAATTGTATGAAAATGCAAATATGGAAAGAGTGACACCATTTATAATTTTAAAGTGACATGTTTAGACTTAGCAGTTTCTTCTATTCTGAATCAATTCACACTGCATTTTCAGTTCCCCATTCCCATTTGTGACTGACAGTTATTTCTTCCCTTCTCCATTTTCTTTTTTTAAAATAAATTACATCTTGAAAAAGCAGATAGGGATTGAAATGTCAACTGTGATCTGAGCTGAGTATTTCTTCGTGGCCATGAGCTGGATAGAAGAGTTCGTGTATCTGGTTCCTATATAATAAGGTCTGAAGACTCTTAGTCCTTGAATAATGAAAACAAGTCCCTGGCATGAAAAATGCAACTCATCAAGCCTGGCAGCATTTGCGTTTCTGTTTCTGAGAAAGTGATGCAGGAAACAAATAATCCTGCATTATTTAACTAGGTAAAATGTGGCCTAAAATTGCCCCATGCCACCTTATAAAATGAAAGCTGAAGAGCTTTCAGCTATGTGTAGGAAATTCTTGGACCTATGACTACATTTGGGTCATAATTTCCATTGCTAAACGAGGCACCCCATTTGGCAACCTTTTTTTTTGGCATGGTTGTTAAGTGAATCACAGTTATTAAGTAAATCTGGCTTCCATCATTGGCTTTGCTTGTGGGAAGCCAGCTGGGAAGGGCACAAATAGTGATCATATGATCCCAAGGTGCTGGACAGCCATAAATACATGCCAGGTGCCCAACTTATTATCACATGGCTATAGGGATGATGCAACGAAAAGTGTGAGGACTGGCCATAAGTAACTTTTTTTCAGTGTCACTGTAATGTTGAACAGTCCCTAAACAAATGGTTGGAATCGAGGACTTCTGCTGAATTGCAGAAGGCATCCAGGTACTTACAGAAGAAAGAAAAAGGACAAGCACATCTGAAAGGAGGGCTACTTGTTTCAGATTTTTTTCCAGCATATTGCAGTGAAGTTATTATCCCTGTGCTTTTATAGCACCACTAAAATCTACATACAACTCAGTATCACAACGTTTCTCATTTGAGCATCAGGAGGATTCATGCTTCTTCCACAGGTGTAAGTATTTCAATTGCGGCTTTAAGTTCCCGGGAAGTAGATGCATGAATAAAGGGAAGACTTTGGATCATCCCAAAAAAAAAAAAAATGAACACTTGAGATTCCCCCAGAGCAAACGGTCATCACAGAAAAGATAAAATACAAATTTGATTGCTGCTTCTTGCTGCTGATTTCAATTGTTCAGTTTGGGTAGCAGGTGCTGAAACGTACAGCTTTGATGGACAATTCTGATCCTTCGGCATGGCATCTTCCATCCTAGGAAAATGGATGCTGCAATCCATCATGTCCCTGACATAAAGGATCATAGTTCAATATTCTCTTCTGAGTAGCACTTATCTTTGGCATTACAGAAGGAGTGTCTGATTGTTTTCTTGTCAAACAGGCATGTTTTGCACAGAGACAGGCTGTGAACTGACTCTAATCACACGTAGCCCCGTTGACCTGAAGTGGGGATGGGTATTCCCATTTATCATAAAAGATGGATCAAACACAAGCCAGATTGTTCATTGTTTGCACACGTACATGTATATCAAAGCTGAGCTGGTGACACTGATCTGTGATACAGCTTGAGAATAACCTGTTTTGCTCTATTTTGGAGGAAGAGAGCACAAATATAGAGACTTTAGTTACCTTCAGGGGGAATGTTATTCCAGCTATGCCTTTTTATACAAATGATGCATGTGGTTTGTGAAATGACTATTAAATTGTGATGCTACATTTGTTAATATTAATAATTATCACTTGATTTCAAATCACGCTTTCTCCCCCTGTTTTTGACTTAATAGATTTCCAAGAAACACCTTCTTTTAATTATCTTCTCTTTTTCCTTGTGAAAAGGATACTAAGGGCAATATTTTTCCTATGTTGTTTCCCCATCTTTTTTATTTATTTTGTTACGGCATGCCTTGTTGTGATTGCTTTAATTTTTTCTCATTTCAAGAGCCAGCAAAAACTCCTTCATCCCCCCAGCCAGTTTCCGTAAAAGTGGCAACACCAGGTAAATAATTCAATTATTTTCTCTTGCTTTGTTTTCAGGATTATTGAATCACCCTTTTGGGCAGCATGTATTTCTTTTTTTATTATTATTTTATTTCATTGAACCAGAGCACCATCTATTGGTTCAGATGAGTAGGAACTCTTTTTGTTCTCTGAAAATAAAGATAATGTAGTGGGTTCTGCCCTGCCAATTGACAAAACCATACATAATCATTTACAAGCCACAATAATTGGATTCACTCATTGTGTTAAATCAAAAGTAAGCACACTACACTGCACTGTGGCTTAGCCATGAGGAGCGAACCTTGCAAATTTCGGAAGGAAAGGTTTTCCTCACAGAACATGATCATCATCTAATTGCTGAGGATGGAATTTCTTGAAACAAGAGTAAGGCTGCTTTTGGAAGGCAAGCTCAGTGGATATTCACTGCATTTTTGTAAAATACTTGGCCACATTTGCAAATATAGACCTAGATGAAAGCCTTCCTGCAGAGGGCTACGTTATTTTTAGGGAAGAAACAAAAAATATTTTTACACGACTACAGCAGGTTTGTTCCATTTTACAGAAGATCAGCCCATATTTAATTAGTTGTTATATGGCTGTCCTTTACCTGTTTTTGTGGAAAACCCAACAACATGGGTTACCCAGTTACAAATTTTCTATTATAATAAGACAGTTGGTATATCTACTCTGAATACTTAACTATGATAAAATTATTTCTAAAGTTGAATCTATAACCATGAATTAGGTTCTGCAAATGAGCATCCTCCTTTAGCCACTTTTTTAGAGAAGAGGATGGAGGTGACAGAAAGTAAAAAGAAAATAATATTTTTCTTCAGTAGTTGTTGGTTTGATTCTGTGGGCCCCAAATGGATGACCCCAATTACATGGAAAATCTTATCCTTTTTTAAAATCTGTATGAAGTAAGTGAAAAGAGGAAACAGATGCTGAAGGTATAATATAATTATCAAATCTCCCAAGGCTCAAGGTTGACTCAGCCTTCCATCCTTCCGAGGTGGGTAAAATGGGACCCAAATTGTTGGGGGCAATATGCTGATTCTGCAAACTGCTTAGAGAGGCTGTAAGGCACTGTGAAGCGGTATATAAATCTAAGTGCTATTGCTATCCTAAAACAACAGATTATTCAAATAGTCCCATAAGGAAATAATTTTGTAAATTGTTCCTCTGATAACAGTGACTCAGGTCATTGCAGATAACTTCAAATATAGTCTTCACAACATATAAATTCTCATTTAGCCATTTTGAATAGTATTATTCCTTTGTAAAGAATATCAACATTAAAATCATTCATGAGAGTACATTCATTGCTCTGCAGAATGATGACATCCATTAACAAAAATGACAGTATAAAGTAATTGCTAGTTCTTAAAAACAAACCCACTTTTTTTTTAACATCCCAGTCTGCCCAGCTCACTGAAATATTCAAGTAATAGCCAGGCCCAGTTTTGCTTCTTTGCCTGAAAAGTAAGCTACATGCCGCCATCTGCTGAAACAAACTAAATTCGTCAGAAAAATATTTTGGTTTTTTCACAATTGTTTATGTCAGTATTGCAACAATTGCTGAAAATGCTTATGGGGCTGAATTATTCTAAAAGTAATTTATTGCCTGAAAAAATATTTTAATAAAACACAGAACTTTTGTTGAAACTATGTAGTAATATATGTGAATGACTGAACAGCTTCAAATGTGAAAGGATTAAATATTTATGTGAATTCTAGCATAAATTCAAAAGTCTTAGTGACTGTAAAAAATCTGGCAGTAGGAGGAAACTTGGATTTAAGTTTGGCTGAAATTCATGGGGAAATAAAAATTCTGCATAATAAAATGTTTGCAGTTCAATTGCAGAAATGTTTATTTGGAAGCAATTCCTACAGAGTTAGTGAGGTTGAATTTCACATATTTGTATACTTTATCTTTCACATATTTGTATATTTTATCATTAAAATTCCATTCCCTTCAAAATTGAGTTTCTCAGGATGACTTACAAAATATTAAAATCATAGTGCATATTTAAACTAAAATAATTAAAATGCACTGTATAAACAATAAAAGTCCAGCTGCACATTAACAGGGTAAAAAGATATGGGAAAACTGTGTAGTATACTTTTGTAGTATAGTATATACTATAATTTGTATTGAAGAAATGCTTAACAAAGTAAAAAACACAAAAGAAAATAAAGACAATAAATAAAAATAGTAAATAGTGGGAAAAATAGAAAAGGAAAAAAAAGGAAGAAAAGGAAAATAAGGATTATAAAGAAGCAGCTTCCAATCTTCTTGACAGTAGCTATAAATAGATTTTAATTCTTTCCGTTCTCTAGATTCCACATGCCTGCATCAACAGCAATTTTCAGAATTTGTTGACATTATAAACTGTCTGGATGACCTTGGAGCCCCTGGACGTTACTATTTATATGACAATAACTAAAGTCCATTAAATGTCTTTTTGTAATACTCCTAACATAGTTGTTTCTAAAAAAGCAAAAGGCAAGGGGAAAGGGTTATGCTGGCTCACCAATTCATGTTTGGATCACTAGCATACTTGAAAATTTGGATGTAACTGCTCAGATACGATCTCAAACTTGCTTTCTCAATTCTTACCTCAGAGTACTCTCCTTCTACTATAATTCTACTTATTAGAAGTAGCCATTTGCATAAACAAATCAATTGAACTAATCATCTACTGTGATTACAAGTTTCAAACTTTACAAGTGCAATATTGAGTATAGAAAAAATGATTCATGGATATTGAGACTTCTGCATGAATCAGGCAGGGGGAGCAAGCTAGCTACAGGAAGCCATCTGAAGGCCGATGAGAAAACTTCTTAATATAGAAGTAACACTGATGAGATTTTGACTTTAAACTATGTGTGATTTCATAGCCTTGACAACAATTTTTCTTTAAAGGAAACATAAAATATGTTTATTCTGTCAGTTTCTAGCAAAGCTACTCTAGAGACAATGCTGTGCTTTAGAAAATCTTTTCACATCTTGCCTTGCTGTTAATTGATAGCAAGCCGAGGTCTTCTACAAGGAAAGCTTGATACCTCCCTGATTGTCTCACCACCTGTTTGAGATTTGGGGAGTTACTCTTCTAAATATTCCCCAAGTAGCAGATGGGCTTGTCCCACCCTCTTCTGCCAGCTTCCCTTTCCAGTATGAGTGATCGCTATCCTCCTTCTGTTATTACACATCACTGCCTTTTCAAGTAGCTTCAGAGGATGTTGGATACTCAATTTGTGATTTGGAAATTATATAGATTCCACGGCCCATGCTTCTGTGTCAGGAAATGAGGCAAAACATATGTTATTTAGTCACAAGAAGTTTGTTAAAAGAGAGATGTAGGGTTGTTCAAAACCATTTTCCTCATTCCCCCCTTAGTTCTACTGGAAAAGAGATGGGAGCTTCCCCTCCCCCCATGAATAATGGAGCAAAGCGAAAGTAGTAGAAGTCAGGAAGTAATGTTAGATAACTTCCATTATATCCAATTATGGTTTAGATAGTCACTGCTGAGTAAATCATGGAGAAAATGTTAATTAATATAGCAACAATTAAATATAATAAAATGCTTAGTGCATTCTATCACATGCAGCTACATAATATTATTAATATATTATTTATAACGTTAGTCCAAATACTTAATCATATGATTACTAATGTAATATTGAGTTCAGTTCTGAGCTGTGTTGCAATAGTAGCAAGACTTCGGTGTTCATTAAGACATTATTTATATGGGCAAATAATATTTTTCTGTCTGTAGTCTGATAGAATAAAATTAAGAATTTCATAGCCTAAGGCCATTTCTTGACAGGGCAGATGCAATGCAAATTGGATTGAGCAACCCACCAATGCCATTGCTAGGGGCTTAATGCCAGGATGCCAGATCCTGTTTCCCCAACTACTTACAGTACCAATCACTGTTTCTGATCCCATTTCTAACACCAAATTGTTATGAAATAATAATTCTGTACCTTATGAATGAAGGAAACCGACAGATAATAGAAAAGTTTATCCAACAATGATTATTGGATCTACCTCAGATATCAATATTGGGGTAGTTATAGTACTTAGAAACATACATAGCTCCATGTGCCATTTCTCATTATTCAATGCATGATTTTGCCATATATGGTTAAACTGTAGAAAGTTTATAATGGTACATGATCTTTCGGAATGCCGATTAGTCATTTCTCCCATTTTAGAATATTCTGACATGCATATTAATTTAATATTAATTGGCTGTTGTGAGCTTCCCAGATTTGCTTAAAATGGGTGACTATATACATCTTTTAAATAACCAAATAAACACTAATTTATTAGCTTGGTTTTCTTGTACATGACTTGTCTGTTTAGATCTAATGGAGAAGGACCTTTATATCTCTCTATAGATGATTTACCTCTATGGCAATAGGTTTTTAGGTTATTTTTATTTTATTTTTTTTCCTGGGAGGAGGGAAGAGGTTCTTGTAAGAAAGTGAGTGGGTTGGACAAGACATTTTTTGTTTGCTGACAGACAAACAATAGTTAGCTGTCATTGCTGCAAAGCTAAGTTCTGATTCATCCTTGGTTCTCTATGAGCACTGTTAAATTACAAAAAAACAAAACATGTCCTTACTTCTTGTCTCTTGTAATAAAACAAACTAGCTGCCCTTTCAAAGTCTTAATTGGGGAATGAGTAAGCTCACTGTCTACAAGCTCACAGTCTATCATTTCATTTTCTGCTCAGTGTAGAAATACTACACTGCTTACAAAAACTTTCAAGGGCAGGAACAATGTCCTTGTTTTCCTCTGACTTTCCAGAACCATAAAAGAAAGAAAAGCTGATAGAAGTAGGAAATGACACCCCATTTTCTCACCTCTGCCTTTCCAGAAACATATTGATATAGAATGCTATTGAAAATTTATCATACTTTCTACCCTTTTATTTTAGCAGACAGGCCAAAGAAGGATGCACATGTGAAAGAATCTGGTAAGACCTGGTTTTTTTTTTCCCAAATTACACTTTCTAGTTTGAATACTTTGTATTAATTCATGCAAGATTGTTGATGTGAGCATGCCATAGAAGGAGACATTGAATAATGAAATAAAATGACATGAAAAATAAACTACATCTTGTTCCTGTGAGTTATGTAGAACTAATCCCTACAGCCCCCTATTTGCTGCCTCAAAATCATCCATATTATGGTCTTCACTGAATAATTCTTGCTATCTCTTCAATCCGTTCACTGAGTCTGGACGGACCACGTCTGCATATGTATTAACATTTTTCTTATTGTAATTATCTCCAGTATGAAAGGCATTTAAAGGACACATTAACAAGTCTATCTAATGGGCTTATTATTTTCCTTATAGAATTCCATGCTTCTACCAAACTTTATTTGATAATAAGTCCATTAACATTATAGAGAATTTTATTCATTCTGTTACTCATGACAACTTGCTTTCTGATTTAATATAAATTTTGAAGAACAAAAGCACAATTTAATTAGATACATGCTCATGGCAATAAGAATAAATTTTGCACAGAATTGGAAGAAATAAACAATCAGGATGATATCTGATTGGCTACTTAAATTAAGACTATATGCAGCAATAACAAAAATAAACAGCATATATACAACAGGAAAAAAATTAGAGCCACTTAATCCTGCTTTGTTTTAATTATGAAATCACAAGACTAATGAACTGTGAGGTTCGTTTCTATATATCACTAATGATATGTAATATATGGAATAAGCACACCCTTATAGACTCTGCTGGAGAAATCATGTTCTGTTCTTACATCCTAGAAATGCATAAAAAAGAAAAGTCAATAGAAATAGGTTAGTATGTTAGTATTTTCTTTCTTTTACAACCGCAAAACATGATATTGGACATGGATATGGGTTATACATGTTCAAATTGTAGAATAACTGAAATCCTTATATCTTCTTCTTTTAGCCAAAGTGCCAAAGAAACATGTGCATGTAAAGAAATCTGGTAAGACTGGGGTAAAAACATATCTCAGAAATAAATGGTACTGTTCCCTTTGAACACTTAGTGTAAATTAACAGAAGACTATGGAAATAGATGTTCCACATTCTAAATGACTACCTAGTGAAATAAAGCCTAAATTTGCATAATAAATTACTAGGCCTCATCCACACAGCTCTGTAGCTTTGGCTCCAACATGGTTTGCTTGCCTTTTCTTGAGATGTCATCACATTGGATCTTGGTACTGAAGCCCAATTATTGGAAGAAGGGATAGAAACTGCTCAGTCTTATTCTCAAGTCAGAAGACATATAAGCCTTAAGAAGAAAACTACAGAAACAAAAAAGAATAGATAATAAAGTGCATTCTGCCAACTGAATCCAGAATCTATTCAATCCCAGATTAGTTTTTGGAATTAAAGTGCCTTCAGTCTGTCATTTGCTTCTTCATTAAATATTAAATTATATGCTGTTTATTTTGAACATTTAAATGCAAAAATCATTTTCTGGTCATACAAACCTTATTATTTTAAAAAAAATCAACAAAAATGAATATGTGAGTTATCTAATGAGAGGAGCCTCCTGAATTCTACCTTAATTTTAATTGAGGAATTAAAACATTCTGTCTCTAAGTGCCCTCAATTTATTACTTCCTTCTTTGTTAAGTATGGAATCATTCACTGTTTATTTTGAGTATTCGAATGCAGAAATCAAGTTCAAACCTTCTTGTTATTTTCTAGAACCAGACAAGAAAGAAAAGTCAATAGAAATAGGTAAGCATGCTCTTATTTTCTACATTTACTTACCGAGAAGTTGTGGTAAGCCTAAATATTATCAACATGTATGATAATCAATATATTTAAATCTTTTCATTTCAGCCAAGCTGCCAAAGAAGGCTGTGTATGCAAACAAAACTGGTAAGGCTAAGGGGAAAAAAATCTGGGACATTCAACTTTCTACCTTGAAAATTAATCAAAGACTACAGAAATGAGTGTTACATAAGAGAACTATTGAACTAAAATATCAAACATTGATAGGAGATGATTCAATCTTTTGTCAACCATGCTAAATTGACTTTCTGGGGAAATCCAATATTAAAAATCTGGGGGGAAATGTTGATATGGAAAAATTGGATGAAAGTGGGAATATTGACTTTGGATCAATTGGTAGATGATGATGACAAAATTTTAACACATGATATGCTAAGAGACAAATATCATTTATTAGATGTAACCCAGTGGCAATATTTACAGCTACAATAATTGTTAGCATTGTTTGAACCAGCAGCGTTTTCACTTTCTGAGACACCTGAGATACGAGAACAACTAGTTAAATCTTTTAAAACAAAGAAACCAACTATTCATTTCAACAGATATTATCAATAAATCAATTCAATATGCAAAAGGTAAACGATTAGTGGAATAAAGAATTAGAGGTTGCTATATTGCCTAGAGTACACAATGACATTGTGTCTTAACATCTATACCAAGAATATCAATAGATCTCAATTTATGACTTATAAAACCAAAAATAATATTTAGAATTTATTGGGCTCCATTATGTTTGTATAGAAAAGGATTGTGCTGCATTTTGTTGGGATGCAGTAATGGCAATGCTTCTTTAAAAGCATTAAATTTTGAGACAAAATAATGGACTACATATATATTGACTGTGCAACAAAAGCTGAGATTTTTTGAGGATAATATTACCTTAAATTACATACCTAGTACATGGAATTTGACAACTGAATGACATGGATTTTCCGTGCCTTTATTGTAGCTAAAAGACTGATAATGCAACATTGAAAAGATAAATGTGTGGTTTTACTGGATTGAAGGTCTGATTACAGTTGCTAGCTATGAGTGGATTGTCTATGGAATGTATACTTTGTGTGATAAATATAAGAAAATATGAGACATTTATACAAAGTACTGTAGGTTAAAAAAAGAAGGAAAGTCATATAAATGTATTAGAAATATATATATCTGAATAATGTTTGTATTAGATAATAAATAGAACTGTATCTGTTTATTGTTCTAACAACATATTATACTCTGTATCCTATTTTTTTCTGTTGTACTTTTTCACTTATTTTTAAGCACTTCTTATGCATTGTTTTGATAATGTATGTATCCTTTTGCTCCTTTTGCTTTTTTCTGTTGTTTTAAAAGCAATAAAATTATTTTTAAAATGTAGATAGGAGACTGCATTCTGTCCAATGTGATTAATTGGGGAATTAAAAAATTCTATATTTAAGTGTCCTCACTCTATCACTTTTTCTGTTAAGCATGGAATCATCCATTGTTTATTTTGAACACATAAATGCAGAAATCATGTTCAAATCTTCCTCTTACTTTCTAGAGGCAGACAAGAAAGAAAAGCCAATAGATATAGGTAGGTATGGTCTAATTTCCCCACTTTTGCTATTTGAAAGATGTGGTATGTATATTAATTATCCATGTTCAATATTTATAATAATCAATATTCTTAAATATTTCCTTTTAGCCAAGCTGCTAAAGAAGGCTGTGCCTGCAAACAAAACTGGTAAGACCTAAGTAAAAAGAATTATAGAAAATTCCATTTTCCACTTTGAAAATTAATAAAAGGCTACGGAAATGAGAGTTCCAAGAGAAGTGACTAATTGCTAAAAAATAAGACACCAAATGTTTTGATTCCCTTCATTGACCTCCCCCATGGGAAGAGATGGCCTATTCTATTGGCCCTCCCCATGACTGATGAACTGTGTGGAGTTCTGGAGCAGCTTATGGTTAATATGTGAATCTGGTGGATGGTTTAGGTGAGGTCTCAGCTGTTGCCAGGCATGGGTTTTTGACCACAACACCCGTAGGTGGCCTGTCTCTGTGCCTCAAAACCAGGCACACTTTAGATTACTGAGAAACCACAGGAGATGGTATACCAAAGAAATGCAAGTCTGATTAATATAGGGTATTGCCAGTGTTGCCCTGTAGTGATAAGGGCAGCAAAATGTAAATTTTATGGATGTTGATAGCTGTCCTGTGGCCCTACTTACAGTGACCCAACCTCTCCTAGATTCTCTCAAGGATGGCCACAGGATCATCTGAACTGCAGTGATGGGGAATATTCTAGATATCTGACAGATAATATTGCTCAGATTGACATTGAGTTGGATTCTGGCTGGGTGGGTCTGGTCTGATCCGGGGGCCTAGTGTCCAGTCTTGTAGTATGATCTGGGCGAGTCCTGAGGAATAGATAGGGTTCTCTGTGCTGTTACTTGTTTGTTGGACCCTCCTGAATTAGGTCTTTACCATTTACTGAACTCTCTGAGGTAGTGCCTGGAGCCCAGAAGGAGGTGGTTGTTGTCCCTCTCTTCAAGACCCAACAATTTTATATAACTACTGGCCTGTCACTAATCTTCCCCTTTCAGGAAGATTGCTGAGAAGATGATCAGACTGCAATTAACAGAATAGCAGAGTTGGAAGGGACCTTGTAGGTCATCTAGTCCAACACCCTGCCCAAACAGGATACCTTACACCATTTCTGACAGATGGCAGTCCAGTCTCTTCTGAGAACTCACTAGCAACTGGATTATCTAGACTGCTTTCATCTGGATTTCATGTCAGGATTCAATACAGACATAGTCTCAGTAATCTGACTTTTGTAGATGACACAAAATTGCCAAGAAAAAACCCCACAGTGAATAAATCATAAAGTGCATTCTGCCAAGTGTGAGTTATCTAGTAAGAACAGTCCCTTCAATCCTAACTCAGTTTTATTAGTCAAATTAAAATACTGTCTTAAAATGACATCAATCTATCATTTAATTCCGTAAGAGAGGACCAGGCTGAGCATGAGAGAGGGGTCAAATATGTCACCAGTCCCAAGTCCCTTCACACCCACAAGAGAGCTAAATCCAGCCCACCTTGAATTCTGTCAACTCTTATCTACTGCTGATTTGCTTTGACCATTAGTAGTTCATATTTTTGTAGAGAGTGTTAGCACACAATAAACCTCTAGATATTTGAACTACTTTGCTTCCTGATTTTTTTTGCACCTGACAATTCTGTGTAAAGTAAGCAATCACCCACTGTTTTTAGAAGCACCCAAATACAGAAATAATGTTCTCTTCCTTTTCTTATTGTCTAGAATCCCACAGGAAAAAAAAGCCATTAGAAACAGGTAAACATGAATTACTGCCCCACCTTTGCTTATGTGAAACGTATTAATATAGCACAGCTCTGCAACATTTATTAAAACTCAGTGCTTTTGAATTTTAATTGATCATTTGTGTTCAATCTATGTCATAGTCCAAATGTTTGAATCTTTTTCTTTTAGCCAAAGTGCCAAAGAAAGATGTGCATGTAAACAAAACTGGTAAGTGTCATGTAAAAATAAATCTAGAAAATTGCAGTTTTTTGTTTGAAGAATTGTTATAAATTAACACAACTCTATGAACACAAGAGATATAATGTTCTGGTCTTTCTCTTATCATGTAGAAACCCACAAGAAAGAAAAGCCATTAAAAACAGGTAAACATGAATTCCTAGCCCATCTTTGTTTATGCGAAACATATATAATATAGTACAACTGCACAACATTTATTAAAACTCAATACTTTTAATTTTAATTTTAGCCAAGCTACCAATGAAGGATATCCATATAAAAGAATCTGGTAATATCTAAATCAAAACAAATCTACCAATTTACACTTCAGTTAACATAAAATTATGATTATGCCTATGATTGCCTTAAAAAAGAGACCAGACCCTCCAAAATATATATATCAGATAATGATAAATAATAGAATGTCTTTCACCACTCTTGGTTTCCTAGGGCTCATCTCTTTCTCTGCTTCCTAGATCATTTGCTTACAGTTTATTGAAGATATATCCTTGTATGAGATCCTCTTCCTCAGGGCTGGGAGAGGGTGGTTAAAGCTACTCCAGCTTATCAAGCATATTTTCTATGAGAGAGCAAACAAAGACTTCTTCCATGTCTATTCTGTGTTGCCTGGAGAAGGAATCTTTAGTGTTGCCAGAATTCTGGGCTCTAAACCTATAGAAGGACCATATCCATTGGTTATAGATTCCCTACACAGTTAATTTAATTTTGACAATCAGATATATTGGAACTTTCACCCTTTATCCTCTCTTTTTAGGGAAAGTAGGTCTAGCCAATACCAAAAACCAAAACTGAGAGTTAGAATGGAAGAATAGCATAGAGCTGGAAGGGATCTTGGAGGTCTTCTAGTCCAGCCCCCTGGTCAAGCAGGAGACCATATAATGTTCTCTAAGTACAGAGCTCCCATCAGTAATTGCTAGCCCTTAAATAGAATCTTCTGAGACTGAAAATATTTCTCTCATCCTCCTTCTAGTCAT
>JANHFL010005005.1:291571-310525 GCA_032468155.1 Oxyrhabdium leporinum
AAAAACCAATAGAAATAGGTAAGCATGGTTTTATTTTCCCACCTATGCTTACCTGAAAGATGTGTTACAGGGACTGATTATCCAGATTCAACATTTATCATAACCTCTTCATTTTAGCCAAGCTGCCAAAGAATGTTGTGCATCCAAACAAAACTGGTAAGACCTAAGAGGGAAAAAAAATTCCATTTTATACCCTCAAAAATTAATAAAAACTGCAGAAATTAGTGTTCCATAAGTAAAGTGAAATAAAATATCAAGCATGGTTAGGAGACTATGTTCTGTCCAATGAGATGATCTGGCCAGAAGTTTCTTTTCTACCTGTTGTTTTAAATGTGGATTTAAAAGACTTGCTGACTTAAAACGATCTCTCTCTATTATTTTAATCTATTTAATGTATGGAATTATAAGCACACCCCTTGTTTTTATTTTGCACCTTGAAATGCAGAAATCACATTCTGATCTTCCTCTTATTTTCTAGAAACGCATAAGAAAGAAAAGCCAACAGAAACTGGTAAGCATATTGTCACTGTATCTCCTTTACTTCCCTGAAGCAAATAGTTTAAACCAGTTGTTAATGTTTATAATAACTTAGTACTTATATCCATTTATTATAGCCAAGCTGCCAAAGAGTGATGTCCACTTAAAAGAAACTGGTAAGGGCTGAGTAAAACAATTCTAGCACATTATACTTACAATCTTCAATTCCTTCTATAAATTAACCCAAGACTATCAACATGAGTTTGCCATGAAAATGTGCCTGACTGAAGAAATCAAATGGCGAGGATGGAAAATAGAGTGCCTTCTGCCCATTCTTAGCTTCCTAACGCTCATCCCTTACCCTGCTCCAAGATCATTTGCTTACCATGGCTTGAAGATAAGTCCTCACAGGAGATGCTTCAGCTTAGGGTTTGTTTGCTGCTGAAATTCTTCCTGGAGATCCACCCACATGGTGGGGTTTTCCATCAGAAAACAGAAGTAGACCTCCTGTGTGACTGAGTTGCCAAAAGAAGTAGTCTTTAGAGTTGATAAATTGCTAGATTCCAGTTATGCCACAAGAGGCCCACACCATCCCATCTGGCCATGAATCCTTGTGAATCCAGTGTCATGTTAACTGTGGCTACTAGAAAACTAGTGTCTCCTGTTTGGAGGTAGTCCTTGCTTCTGTACGGCTGGTATGCCTTGTCTGGAATATTGAACTCATTAATAATCAACACAAGGTTTTCCCTAAGTTTACTATTCCTATCTATAACCTCCATAGCAGCTTTAGCAAGACACTGCATGACACTCTCCTGTTGATCTGAGCCTCATTTCCATGACCCCCCTTTTACCTCTTCTTTGCCTGTATCCTTCTCACAACTCAGCCAAGTATGGACCCTTCCTTATACTTAGTCCTCTTCCGTTAAATGCCATTTCTCTTAAATCTCTGCTCATGGGAGAATTTTACTCTCACATCTGAGAGTAGAAGAGGAAGAGGAATTAACTACTGTACTTATGCAAAATAGGAGCCTTCTCTTTTTACATCTGTGCCCCAAATGTCTGTAATATATGGAATAATCCCACACTAAGCAATGAACATTAAATATAGAAATCATGTTCTTCTCTTCCTCTTTCTTAGAATCACACAAGAAAGGAAAGTTGGAAGAAACGGGTAAGTATGCACCTGCGTTTAATCTTTACATCCCTGAAACACATGAATATGGATAACCTAGGTTCCAAATTTTATCATAATCAAAATGCATAATCTTTTTATTTTAGCTAAGCTGCCAAAGAAGGATATTCATGTAAAAGAATCTGGTAAGACTTTGGTAAAAACATGTGCATGAAATTATATGTTTCACTTTGAACATTTACTGTAAATTAAGACAGATTTATGGAAATGAGTTTTCCATACTTATTAAGTGTCTAAGAAAAGTGACTAAGAGAAGTGACTAAGTAATGAAATAATATCAAAGATTATTAATATATTGCATTCTGTCCTCTATGGATTATCTATTTAGAAAAACTTGTTCAATCCCTGTTTTAATTGAGAATTGAGAAGTCTCACTGTCTATAAGTGATCTTACTCTATCATTTCATTCTTTATAAAACATGGTCTTACTTTACTATAAAACACTCTAGTACAGAAATAATTCTCTGTTTTTCAAGAAACAGTTAACTGTGTTCTTATTCTTTTCCCTTTGCTTCTCTGAAACATATGGCTATAATATGCTGTTCAAACTTTATAATAAACCAATACGTAAAAGCATTTATTTTAGCCAAGCTGCCAAAGAAGGATATGCACGTTAAAAGACCCAGTAAGACAAGAGTAAGATCAAATGTAGAAATGACTTTGAACATTTAATACAGCATAACACAAGATCATGGGAATGAACGTGCAATAAAAAAAAATTAAGAAGAGAAATAAAATAACTCCTTCCCATCCTCCTGTTCCTCTTCCCTCTGCTGCCATTTCCTTTAATTGGCAGAGGAGAAGGAACAAACCACTGTCTTTGTGCCAGAGGCAGAACCTTTCCCTCCCAACTCCCAAATGTTGACATCATTGTCTGGTTTTCCTCTTACTTTCTAGAACCCCACAAGAAAGAAAAGCCAAGAGAAATGGGTAAGCATTCCTTTATTGTGTCATCTCTGAAACACATGGGCATTAAATAGATATTGATTATCTGTGTTCAATCTATGTCATAGTAAAAATGTTTGATTTATTAATTTTTTTAGCCAAAGAGCCAAAGAAAGATGTGCATGTAAATAAAACTGGTAAGTACTATGTAAAACTATGTCTAGAAAATCCTATTTTCCACTTTGGACAATTACTATGTAAACACATGCTGTGGAAATGAATGTGCCATAAAACTAGTGAATTATCTTGAATGAAAGTTGCAAAATTGGATGATAGACTACATTCTGCACCCTTAGGTTTTCTAATAAAAAAACCCCATTCAGTCTATGCTTCGTTTTAACCGTCAAATTAACTTCAAGGGATCTCAGTCTATGATATAATTCTATGTAGAGTGTTACCCACTGCTTGCTATAAAAAAACAAGTGTAGAAGTAATTTTCTGGTCTTCTTACTTTCTAGAAGCAAATAAGAAATGGAAATCAATAGAAACAGGTAAGCATGCTCCTATTTTCCCACCTATGCTTACTTGAAAGATTTGTTCCAAAAAGTAAGTATCCATATTCAACATTTATAATAATCAATATATTTATACCTTTTCATTTTAGCCAAGCTGCCAAAGAAGACTTTACATGCAAACCAAACAAGTAAGACCTTAGAGAGAAAAACACATGAAATTCAACTTCCCATTTTAAAAATTAACAAAAGATTATCTGGCCAGAAGGGTCTTGTCAACTCTACTTTCTTTTAATTATGGAATTAAGTCAGATCACTGACTTAAAGTGATCTCATTCTATGATTTTAACACATTTAATGTATGGAATTAATATTTATTTTGTACTCTGAAATGCAGAAATCATATTCTGATCTTTTTCTTGTTTTCTAGTAACACATAAGAAAGAAAAGCCAATAGAAATAGGTGAGTACGTTGTCATTGTACCTCCTTTATTTTCTTGAAGCAAATCATATGGTAGAGTTGTCCAACATTTATAATAACTCAGTATGTATATACTTTTATTTTAGCCAAACTGCTAAAGAAGGATATCCATGTAAAAGAATCTGGTAAGATTTGGGTAAAAACAAATTTAGCAATTTACAGTTCCCATCAATTAACTCAAGATTATTGAGATGTTTTTGCTGTGAAAAAATATCTGACTGAAGAAATCATGAGGATGGATAATAGAATTCCTTCTGCCCACTCTTGGTTTCTTAACAGTCATTTTCTTCCTTACTCCAATATAATTTGCTTGCTGTTGCTTGGATAGGTGTTCACATGAGGTACTTCATGTTAGGGTTTGCTTGCTGCTGAGGCAGGCTGGAATTCTTCCAGGTGATCTCAGGAGGTCGTACAGCAGATCTCCTGTATGACTGAATTGGTAAATTGTTGAATTTCAGTTATCCCACAATAAGACCAAACCATCCCATCTGGCTATGAATCCTTGTGAATCCAATATCATTATAACTGTGGCTACTAGAAAACTAGATCTTTCCTATTTGGAGGTTGTCCTTGCTTCTATCTAGCTGGTAGGCTTTGTTTGGAATATTGAACTCATAAACAATAACCCTAAGGTTATTGTTTCTATCTATTACCTCCATGGCAGTCTTAGCAAGACATGCACAACCCCCCCCCCCTAGATCTGTGCCTCTCTTCCATGACACACCTTTTACTTCTTTGCCTGTATCCTTCCCACATCCTAGCCAAGTCTGGACCCTTCCTTATACTTCTTCTTCCCCCAGATGCCATTTCTCTTAAATCTCTCATTGTGACAGAGCTTTACTGTCACATTTGACAGCAACAAAAGTAGGAGGAGAAGCCACCACTGTGTTTGCACCAGAGGGGAAATCTCTGAATGAACAGATAATAAAGTACAGTCTGCTAAAGTTGAATTATCTAGTCAGAGCAGTCCCTTCAATCCCAATTTAGTTTCAATTGGGGAATTACAACTTTTTGCCACTAAGTACCTCACTCCATCATTTGCTTCTCTGGTATGTATTAAATTATACACTGTTTATTTTAAATACCCAAATGCAGAATTCATATTTTTGTCCTTCCTCTTACTTTTTAGAAGCAGACAAGAAACAAAAGCCAATTGAAATAGGTAAGCACGCTCTGAAATAACCTTACCTGAAAGATGTGTTATACATACTGATAATCCATATTCAGCATTTACAATAATTGATCTATTTAAATCTTTTTATTTTAGCCAGCCTGTCCAAAAAGCCTGTGCAAGCAAGCAAAACTGGTAAGACTTGAGAAAGAATAAATTTGGAAAATTCTACTTTCCATCTTGAACTTTAAGAAAAGACTACAGGAATGAGTATTTCATAAGAGCAGTGGCTAATTGATGAAAATAAACCATAAAATCTAGAAAGGATCATTCAATGAAAAACCATTTTCTTGACTCTTGTTTTCTAGAAACACACAAGAAGGAAAAGCTAATAGAAATTGGTAAGTTATGCTGTCCATGTCCTATTTTTAGTTCCCTGTTTAAAATTTATAATAACCCCAAATGTGTATTACTTAATTTTAGCCAAGCTACCGAAGAAGGATATTCATGTAAAAGAATCTGGTAAGATCTTAGCAAACTAAAAAAGTAAAAATGTTCACAATAAGTTATCTAGGATCATCATCTTCTGGCCTTTCTCTTATTTTCTAGAACCAGATAAGAAAGAAAAGTC
The DNA here is from genome assembly GCA_032468155.1 of Oxyrhabdium leporinum. Classification (NCBI taxonomy): domain Eukaryota; kingdom Metazoa; phylum Chordata; class Lepidosauria; order Squamata; family Cyclocoridae; genus Oxyrhabdium; species Oxyrhabdium leporinum. Next base: position 296,861 of record JANHFL010005005.1, read on the forward strand.
AATACAAATAGGTAAGCATTCTTTTATTTTCTAACCCTTGCTTCCTGAAACAAATAGTTATGATAGGAATATTGATTATCTACGTATAAAATTATTATAACCAAAATACATTTATTTTTTTAGCCAAGCCACCTAAGAAGGAAGTGCATATAAAGGAATCTGGTAGGATCTGGGCTAAAACACACCTATGTATGAATTCACATTTTCCATTTTTAAGCACTTAGTTTTAAGTGAAATAAAACTAAGGGCATGTAACATAATCTACATTTTGACCACTGTTGCCTCATCCACATAGCCCCATTGCTGTAGATTCAAGATAGTTTATTTACTGTTTGTAGAGGACGTATTTTCACTTAAGGTTCCTCCATCTCAGGGCCAGCTAAGTGAATCTGCTCCGGGCAATCTAGCCAGACCCTTGATCTTTTCCATCAGAAAACAAAAGTAGACTTCCTCCAGAAATATTTTGTGATGCCTAGGGAAAGTTTCTCTAATGTTGGCAAGCCACTGGGTTTCATTATTCTACAAATGGACTGAACCATCCCATCCATCATGAATTGTGACTATTGAATAGATGAAATCCCTCCAATTTGCAGCTTGCCTTTCCTTTTGGGGAGTGAGAGTGGGGTCAGTTCAAGGGGATCTGGAATTTGTGGAAAACCACAACTGGTCCTTCCCAATTGGTGTTGTTCCCAGCAATAAGTTCTGCAAAATTTAATAGATACTGCACAGCTGATGGCACCTCTTATCATGCCATCTTAACCTCTCTTTCCTCTTCCACTTCATAATTCTCCTTCTCTACCAGTTTGGCTCTCTGAGTCACATGAAGCCTTCCAGCCAAGTGCATATCTTTTCCATATCTGGTTATCTTTCTTCCATGTACACTTCTGTTACCTCTGTCTTTGCTACTGTATCTGACAGCAGTAGTAGGTAACCACAAGGGAAAAGGGGGAACTATAAGCATTCAAATGGAGAAATAATGCTCTGGTTTTCCTCTTCTAGAACTGCGTATGAAAGAAAAGCCAATGGAAACAGGTGAAAATGCTTTTATTTTCTTTCCCTGAAACATATGGTTATGATAAAAGATATTGATTATCCAAGTTCAACATTTACAATAACAAAAATCTTTCACTATTTTAGCCAAAGTGCCAAAGAAGAGTGTGCATGTAAATAAAACTGGCAAGTCCTTTGTAAAAATAAACTCAGAAAATTGCACATTTTACATTTAACACCCAGTATACATTAATGCAAGCCTGTAGAAATCAGCCTGCCATTTAACAAATGACTAAAAAGTTAATTTTTAAAAAGATAACTTGGATAACAGCTTATACTTTGGTCCCTTCACGATATCTCTGAAATTACATTGTATATCCATATTAAAAAAACTCACTATAGTTTTTCTTTGGTAATCTGGTATTCTTCAGTCAGAATTGTTCTAGCAAATCAACTTTTATAAAACTTATTGTTTTTCATGCAAACTATGCAAATGCAAATATGATATTTGATGTACTGAATATCTTGACTCTCTCCAATCTTAATAAGACATTTTGAACTGAAATATTTACCTTTTGCTCAATTGTGTGTGTGTGTGTGTGTGTGTGACATACACTTGACAGGAGAACTTTTTTTTTTTATGCTACAAGATATGATTGTATCTCAGTAAGTTGGAGGGAGGGAGGACTTTGCTCATGAATACTACTATAGACCTGATAACATCCCCAATTCAAGAAGAACAGCTGTTATTGCATTGTCTTATTGAGGCAAACATTTCCCAATCTCATAAGCGGATCGAAATGCATAACACAACATACTATTTTATTAGTAATTCTGTTCCTGTCTATGAAATGTGTAAACTGCTCTGGGGATGTAATTCCTTTATCACTAAAATAAATATCAGGTGTTCTCCAAATATTTTTTCAAAGTGTTGCTATATTTTACAGTAGTGCTTCATTATCATACATCAAAAATATGTGGCTGATCTATATACTAAGCAAAGACTCAGTAATTGAATACTTTATCACATATTGGATCTTGGATTACCTTCGGGGAAAAGAACCATCCAATCTGCCTCATGGCTTTCTTATACAGAAGTTGTATGGTGCCACCTCATAAGTGGACACTTTTCTGAGAGTGGCAGAGGCTGGTTTGTACCTTCCTGAAGTGAGCCAAATTGTGGCCACTCCCCAAATGCTGCTTGCTTCCGGGAGACCACTACATGGCCCCTGTATAGGAAGGATGCATGGCGGATTGGCTGGTTCTTCTCCCCAAAGGTGATGTTCAGAAAAAGTAAGTGAAGTGAGGCATGACAGTGGAGTGGAGGAGGCCCAAGGCCTGTGAAGACTCAGCTGTTTGGGAGGTAAGCCCAAAGGATCCAGCATGGCAGGATGGGGGGGGGGGAATAGGCAGGTGAGGTCTCTACAGCATTCCTATAGTTGGTACTAAAGGCAGGCAGATTTTTGTTCACATGACAACAGGGGGGCTGCAGCAGCTGTAAATTCAGATACAGGTTGTAAGTCTCTTTGTTCAGTGCTATCAAAATTTCAGATGGCCTCTGAACAAACAGTCATTAATCAAGGACTACTTGTAACTCCCACTCCCCCTTGGGAATGAATGGTGCTTTTGTTTTTGGCATATTCATCATTGGGAAGAAGCCATTATTAATCAAGATGACAGGAAAACCTCTGTATTTTTGAAGTGCTGAATCTACCCTTCAATCCTAATCTAACAAAACACAATTTAGCATGTAAGGAAAGTTTATGCTGCCACCTAACCCATCTAGGTGAGAAGAAGACAATGCATACATTTGATCACTGCACTATGCTGGAAAATGTAAAGAAGGATGCCAGATCCAATTCTGGAAGACTTCCATTTCTGCTCACTTAGCCATTCATCAGCACTGCTGCTGGGAACTTTAAACACTTTTCAGGCAAGGCAGAAAGCCGCTGTGAAAATGCCATGTAGCAGCAACATTTCTATAAATACTATATTTTTTTTGCTTTTCTTTTGTAGTGATTCAATAAAACCAAAAGTAAGAAATTTAAATGCCCATGAATATTTCAGAACTGTACAATCTTAAAACATTTCATGATGATGGTTGCAGCTGCCCCATGTGGAGCCAGGCAACCCCTTCTATCTAGCAGTGGTGCTCCAAGGATTTCAGGAAAACATGTTTATCGGTGCTTCTTTTTAGAATGCTCATTATGTATTTCCTTGTGCTCCAGATCTCCACTAAACAGTATGTGTGTAATTAGATCATGTTCTGTTGGGAGAATTCACTTCTGTTAGGATCTTTCTGGAAAATCTTAAAAAACATTTTTCAATCTTCTTCAGGAAAGAAAAGAGTGTTGGGAAGTAACAAAATATGCTTTTGTTTTTGTTTTACACCAGGGGGATTACTGATTCAAAAACATCTGTCTCCTCTCCTACCAGATCCATCCCTAGTTGCCTTTTTTAAAAAGAGTTGAAAATATTGCTTTGTTCTACATGGCTACATACTGGATTTTTCATGAGGATTTTATTATTTCTTAGGTTTTAAAACTTTTGTGGTGTTTTTTAGATTGGGTAGCTACCATTTGGGATATCAGTGGTAATGTATACAAATAAATGTGTGTTTTAAGAATGTTGAGGTTGTATATAGTGTTCAGAATATTTTCTTATTGTATTTGCAGCTGTTGGAAGAACCCACAAGCCAAAAGGTCAGGAATGTTATTTCCTTTTTAAAATTTATATACTTATATAGAGAATGCTGTGCAGTCTGATCCCTAGCCAATTTTCAGAGAAGGGTTGTAGAGACCTTAATTCAGTTCAATAATTCTGAGAGCTGTGTTTGTAGTGTCTCATGAGATCATACGCTTCCCTTTTGCACCGTAGCACTTAGTCACTACTGCTTTTTTGTTGAAAGTGTTTTCAGTCTTAAACTATCACTTGTATCAAAACTACATTAACATTTTGTAGTTGACTTCCTTCTCTAAATTATTTAGGATCATATTACAGTTCCAGATTTCTGAAATCTGTTCCATGTTAACTCAATGCATGAGAAGCTTTCTGTTTTTATTTATTAAGCATTATTTATTTACTTATTAAAAATAAATTTATATAGGTGCCCAGCTCACAATAGGTGACTCCTATTTTAAAATAAGTTTTATTTTAATGTAAATAATAAATTAACATAATTTGTGGTTCCTTTTTTGAAAAAAAGGACTATGACTTAGATCTATTATGACTTTGGAATTAAAAGCATACCGGTGCTTGATTATTTATTTATTTACATTCTGTCTTTATTGTTTTTATAAATAAATCAAGGCAATGAACATATATAATATGCCTTCCTCTCTTATTTTCCCCTCAACAACAACTCTGTGAGGGGATTTGAGCTGTGAGAGAGTGACTGGTCACCCAACTGGCTTTTATGATTAACGTAGGACTAGAAGTCACAGTCTCCTGGTTTCCAGTCTCGTGCCTTAAACAACATGATTTGTCTTCTGTTCAGTCTGTGCTTCATTATCGTACACAGTAGTATCTTGGTATCCGTCAATAATTTGTTCCAGAAGACATGACAAATACTGAAACTGATGAGTACTGAGAAAACCATGTGACTTACCACGTGACCCACTATTTTGGCCAGAAGAAATAGTGAATCACAAGGCAGGCAACCCTGCGCGTCAACTACTGGGAGAAAGATGAGTCCTGGGACGAGATTTCTGCTTCAAAATGCATTGAATACCAAATTTGATGAGTTTTGAAGTAGTCGAGTACCAAGGTAGACTGTATCCTAAATCTGCAGAAGCTTTCTTCAGGAGCTGCACATTCTTCTTCTTTGCCATGCTGCAAGGGGAATTTAGACAATTATTTGGTTATCTTTAACATGTAACTTCAGCTTACAATATCATTAAATCAGACACACAGTGCTTAACAATCAATAAGTAAAACAGTGGGTAGTTTAGGATTCAGGTAACAAGCCAAATGCAATTAAGAATAGCAACAGTTGCTTCTAGTTTATTTCTCACAGCCAATTTAAGGAAGATAACCTCTCAATCTATGCACCTTATGTCTATTGATGCACAACGCTCTTCTCCCACTAACTCCCACTAACTAACTAGGGAAGACATCCAGGTAAATGCATTCAGATTGATCCACATACTGTAGGGTTTTATATTATTTTAATTATAGGGCTACTTGCAGTACAGATTCTAAGCTCTGGCAGCTGCCCCCCCCCCCCAGTCATGCGATCACATTTTGAGTGCTCTGCTACCAGCCCATATTTATGGCTATTTGCAGCGTCTGGCAGTCACATGGCTATGATTTACAATTGTTTCTTATTCTTTTTTTTTTGTTGTTGTTGTTGGAAACTGGCCTTTATTTCAGTTTCCAGCAAAAAAAACGGTCACTGCAGACAATGGATTCGCTTAAGGACTGTAAAAAAAGATTGTAAAATTGATCATGGGCACCTGGTGGCCCACTTAAAAATCAGCATTATTTATGACCCTAATTCTGGGCTCAGTTCTGGTCATAAGTTGAGGACTACCTGTATTGTGTTCTTTATCTCTGTGCAATTCTACCAGATTGTAATATAGATATAGATTTCTTAGAAGACACAAATGTAATGTTATCACATAACTTTAAATGATCTTTTATGATCTAATCAATATGCAAAAATGTCACTTCGAATAAGGAATAGAGATTTAATGCTTTTTCAAAAGGCCTTTGCTTGCAGGAGCCATTCTTCTTGAGGGTAGCTGTGTTACAATGTCCCTTATCTTTCTTTCGCAGCTTTACAAGAAAAGAAAGAAGAAAAACCCAGCAAGGCAGCAGAACAAGGTAAAAAAAATGAAGCTCAGCGAAGCTGATATTATCTAAAGCAAGTGTCAGAGCTGTTTTAAAAAATGCACATTTCATATTTCAAGAAATGGACAACCTTGAATTTGTCTCTTTTAACTATCTCGGTGAGTAGTCTTTTCAATCTGTCTGGGAAGCATCATTCTGACAGAATTCAGTTTGTATGTACCCAAGTGCAGAGACAAAATGTAACCGTTTATCTAGACATGTCAGTTTTTGTGGCCTAAATTCTTTTAACCAACTTGATTTGTGGCATAGAGGCTTTAAGGGGAGATGAACACTTTATGGCATAGGCATTATTCTTTTATGTTTTAACGATACCTGACCATCTACATGGATCTTTAAAGAAATTACATTGCATACAGGTAGTCCTTGACTTCCAACCATTTATTTAGTGGCCATTCGAAGTTACAGTTTTCCCAGATGCCTGGGAAACAAGCCAAGTCAATGGGGGAGGCCAGATTTGCTTAATAAACACATGGTTTGCTTAACAACCATGACAAAAAAAGTCATGAAATTGGGCCCGACTCCCTTACTTTGCTCAGCCATGGAAATTCTTATTCCAGGTGTGGTCATAAGTCAAGGGCTACCTGTACTATCGGGCAAAAGTAGGTATAGAAAGTGGACTTCAACATGTTCCATTTAAATGGCCAAATCAGCATACAGGTTTAATATGGAAAAAGTGATATAAAGGAAAATGCTACATAAAGTAAAGATGTATATAAAGTGAGGATTTAAATAATTGAAATAAATTTCAACATCAGGCATTGTTTCTTTGGATGCTGGAACATGCTTCTTTTTCCTTCTGGGACGGTTAATTTTGCATCCTATAGTTTTGTCCCCATTAGTACTTAGTTACCAATTAAAATCTTCATGCCTTTAAAAAGTCCTAGGTAAAATTCAATTGCTGGGCTTTTCTATGGAAAAACTATGCTCTTTAGGTTTTGATAATGCTACAAATGCCCTTAAGCAATGAATGTTGGGATATAGATCTCCAAACAAACTTCAGTAAGATATCATTCCCCAATATTTATCATTTGCCTCCAAAAGGATTTCTTCCAGCCTCCTATTTAATCATCTATTCCAGTTTTGAAATTTCATAAGGTTAGACCCAAGCAGTCCTTTTTGAATGTTTTAAGAGTACTCCTATGTACCTTCAGTTATGTTCATGTGGAGATGAAGCAATAAAAACTCTAAACCATATGATACTATACTGTTCCCTGTATAAGGACTCTAGCTTATATCTTATCTTGAAGAAATTTCAAGGTAGGGCATGTGATTTCTCTTTAATTTCTTTTGGACAGGGGCTAGAAAATAATTCCCCAAATTTCCCAATTCTTCATTGTTTTTTTATTCTGTTATATTTATTTTTTTCCTGTTTTACTGATATGTAGAAAGATATAATGCTTCTACTGTGAGATATTTTGTTTCTATCTGGCCTTGGGCCTATAATAAATTTGATTGGATTTGATAGAAATATATAAAGTTAATATTAAAGTTAACTCTATGTAAATATTTATTCCAAATAATGCAAACTAAAAAACACAGAGACATAAACATATGAGAGAATTTAAAAATAATAATTTCAACATCTTTGATGTTATTATTCATGAGATGATTGTAATTTGCACAATATTTTGCTTACCTTTTAAAAAAGTGTTACTTCAAATATTTCATGGAATGATAATGACAAGCTTAGAGGGGATCAAACATTAAAGTTCTTTTACTATCACCCACAAGCTATTAGATTTTAAATATAGAAGAATAATGTTATATTGTGGTTTCTCTTGTTAAAATGGCCTTAGTGACTACACCAATAGCTTCATAAGTAAACATGTAGGCAAAACCCATCTTTGCCCATGTCCAAAATCAGCTGACTCTTTAGATGTTTAAGCTGAACACTTAGAAATCATTAATGGTGGGTTTTGTTTTTTTTACTTCTAAGTACTTAAGGCAGTGTTTCTCAAGTTTGGCAACTTTCAGATGTGTGGACTTCAACTCCCAGCATGCTGATTGGGGAAATGCACACATCTCAAAGCTGCCAAGGTTGAAAAACACTGATTTAAGATGTGAATATTAGAGAAAAATGTTCATTAGAATGTGTATGTTAAGGGAAAAGCAAAGAATATGCATACCGAAATTCATTCTGACCTTTTAAAATGTAAATAATTGCACAAAGATATTTAAATTAAGATGGGAAAATGCACATTTTTGACAATTTCATCTCTCCCAGGTCTCCTTCCCTCTACCTTTGGTCAACAAGCATTCTTGGGAAACATGAGTAGCATCCTCAAGCCTGAACTCATAGTTTCAAAAACATCTTGTAATAGGCTCTTTAATTAAAATCTCAGTAATGATCTTTTCATTTTAAAGTTGGTTTTCTGAAGCATTAATAATAGAAACAAAATAATAGGAGAACAAAGATTTTGGCTGCTTTCCATTTCAAGGGATGTGTCCTTGGATAATGTTAAGAAGTGATCAGGCACCTCATTCATCTTTTCAGTGGAATGAAATAAGCAGAAAATGGCTGTTTTGTTATGAGTTCCACTGATTCAGAAGCCTTTTCAAAAGTTGGCTAAGAAAGAAATCTCCACAGACTTTTGCTATTTGTGAGTGAGATGCCACCCTGGACCTTTTTTTTTTTTTGCACATGCAAATAGACTTTTAATCTGATGAAGTTTAGCCCTTGATTCCAATAAATGTATTTCTTCATACGGTTTTCTATTAATCATATAGTCTTAGCTACTATATGACAAAATAAGGGATTTATTATTTTTCTCATTTCTTCTTCTGCAGATAAATCAGACTCCAAAAAATCAAGTAAAGTGTGTCACAGTATGTATATATTTTGTGGATATGATAAATTACCTGACAGCTTATCCATGAATAATATTTCTCTTTGTTTTCATTATTTTAAAGTATTACAAGGTCATTTCAAGTCTTCATTAAGAGTAAAAGTAATTCATTTAAAAAAAACAACAACAGTCCACTATGCTTCCCAAGTGGACAGTTAAAAAAACTAGAAATGATGGGTGTGGCCGCAATTAATCATACTTTAGATTGCAATATTATTGAATTTTACTGTTCTATTATTTTGAGCTCGGTTATAATTTCCACAGCCTAGCAGTGACTGCACAATTCTTTGTATGGCAGAAAATATTACTCCTGGTCACAGTTTTATTAATGTGTCGATATATTCATTATTTGTAGGTATCTGTTTTATATTAGTGGTGCTGTACTTTTAGTTTTCTGGATTAAAAAGTAATTTTTCCATTTCAGTTATAAAAATATGATCACATATACTCTTAAATTTTGGAAATGCATAAATAACATTACAAAATTATTATTATTTCCAATTGTTCTATAGCATTCAGCATGTAGTAATATTAATTATAATACTGGATCACAAAGCAAATATCATATCCAAAACCCAGAGAACATTGGAGCTTTTGGAAAATATAAGTTTTATAAAGGAGTTTTCCATGTAGGCTTATGAATTCACACCTGGATGAGCTGCAAATAATGTAGCAATAATTGTCTGTGTTGTAAGCACCTGTATTGCATTACTCTTCTCCTTTCCATCCTACAATATTCATCTCAGGCAATTAACTGTTAGACTATTATCATGTAAAATCAGAATTTAAAATATTTGTATGCTTCTTTTAAGGGATATATCTTCTCAAGATGGTTCCGCAACTTAATATAATTATATATTTGCAAAATAAAACAGCCAAGTTATAATATAATATATGGTTTCCCAAATTTTCAACCATCTGTAATTTGTATGTGCATGAAAATTAACAAAACCCTGGTATGTATTTTGTAGAACACATGAAAGAAAAAGAAACAAATTATGATGCACCTTTAAAAAGGGAAGACCATAAATAAGCAGCTGAAAGCAAACTGGAAATTAAAATATAAGTATGATAAAACTGATAAGTTCTTCCTGCTTTTGATTATATATAAACAATTAAGCTGGAATAAATACGAGTCTGGGCTTGAAATATTTAACTGCATAGTAGATGAAGGCAGACAGCAGGAAAAAAAGCATATGTGAAATGAGACTGAAACGCCTTCAGGGGTTCATAAAGACAAAGGATAAAATCATTTACACACATATATTAAATACCCAATCTTCTCCTATTCTTTCTCATTTAAATATAAAGACCATAGGGAACAATTGTGTGGCATCTGGCTGGGTATTTGTCAAAGGCTTTCCTTTGCATTGTATGCATCTTGCTTTCCTATGCATTGTAAATGTGTAAGATCCATTAAGTACGATAAAGCTTACTTGACAGTCAGTTGTCAGAATTTCAGCCTTAACTGGAAGTCAGCATCTAAGAATGCAACAGGGCTCCTTACGTGGGTAAATATGAATAGGATTTGGCTGGTGGAACTCTACCTACTATTGCCAGGATGATGAGGGAAGGGGTTTTTTTAGGCCCCAATACAGAGTGTGGCATTGAGAAGATGGTTGTTGGCATAAAAAGGAAACTACAGACATAATAAATTACATTCCAGAATAAGTACAGGTAGTCTTCGACTTACAACAGTTCATTTAGTGACCGTTCAAAGTGATAACAGCACTGAAAAAACTGACTTATGACTGTTTTTCACACTTATGACCGTTGCAGCATCCCTGTGGTCATGCGATCAAAAGTCAAGACACTTGGCAAGTGACTCATACTTATGACAGTTGCAGTGTCCCGGGGTCATCTGATCCCCTTTTGTGACCGTCTAAGAAGATGACGGGAAGCCAGATTCACTTAATAACTGTGTTACTAACTTAACAACTGCAGCGATTCACTTAACAAAGGTGGCGAGAAAAATCGTAAAATGGGAAAAAACTCATTTAAGAAATGTCTCGCTTAGCCACAGAAATTTTGGGCTCAATTGTGGGCGTAAGTCAAGGACTACCTGTCATCTATTGTTTCGCTGTAGTAAAATGCGGGCAAGAGAGTTTGGTATTTGTATGCAATGTGCGCACAAATGACAGAAAAACTAAACAGATTCACTGAAGAAAGCAAAGCAAAAGAATGATTTTAACGGCAAACTATGGCATAGATGGGACACATTTACAGGCGGGACAATAAAAAAAGATACTGCAACATTCAATTCAGGTAGTTCTTGAAGCATAACTGGTTGCTTAATGACTGTTCAAAGTTATGCTAGACCTCTTCAGAGCTATTTATAACCTGATTTGAAGTTATGATGGCTCTGCACACACACACACACACACACACACACACACACACTACAGTCACGTGATTTCATTTTGGGCACTGTCAAATCTCTCCCCCATACAGCCATTTGCGGTGTCCTGTGGTCATCTAACCATGATTTGTAATATTTTTTCCCTGGTTTCTGGCATTTATTTTCAGTTTCTGCCAAAAAGTGCCCGTTGGGGAAAATGGATTTTCTTAACGACTATGGTGTTCACATATCGAATGCTGTAAAAAATGTGGTCACGTGATGCCTTAACTTACAGTCTCAATGACTTACAACCATAATTCTGGGCTCAATTACGGTCATAAGTCAAGGACTACCTGTAGAGGAATGTAAATAGAATTTCACATCCCCATGGCATCTGGGAGCCCCTTATCCTTCACAAAGGTGATCATGGTCCCAGCTGATTATAACAATGCTCCTGAACAGGTATATAATAAAGATTATTAAGATAGCTTATATCTAGCTACCTTATACTTCTTGTAGTTACTCATACCTGTAATAAATCACATTAGCTGTTTATCTTTTCTTTCCTAAAAATTATCAATACCAGTTCACTCATCACATTCTCACTATTAGGTGGCTGGCCTTGGCAAAGTAGTTTTGAGATTTAAAAAAAATTAACATTCTTGAGTTTAACTGCATGAGGATTATGAGGAGCAAACTGGTGGAGAAAGTGAAAGGAAGAGAACTTACTTTTCGAAATCTAAGTTTTTACTTTGCTATGCCATGCAGAGGAATGAAAAAAGAGAAGCTATTTTATGCAAGAAAGAAAGAGAGGACAAATCCTCTCTTTGGTATTGCAACGGTTTTTGGCAACAGAAATACATCTATATTGTTGTTTTGTGGTTTGAGATTGTTTCTTATATTTTAATTAGATTTGTATTTTGCTATTAGCCACCCAGAATTCTTTTAGAGTAGATTATAATTGCTGTTAAATAAATGAAATCTTAAAAACAGCAACTGGAAGTTAGTATGAAACAGGCAGCTTCTAGTTAAGTGAAAGAATTTATGATCTCACAAAATATAACCATCCTTGTATATTCATGTATAGACACATTGTCAGGCAAATAGGAAATTATTTGAGTATCTAGTACCCACGGAGACTTGTCTTAGCAAATAGGTTCCACAACTCATTGCTTGGTGTTATACTTTTCCATGGCTTTTAAAAGTCTTGCATTTAAAATGCCACATCGAGTCAGGCAAATTATAATTGAATGCAATTAGGATTGCTGCAAGCTACAATCTTCTTTCATTCCAGTTGAGTGAGATACAAGAAGATCTGAAATGACCAGGAGGCTTTTTAAGACATCATTTCCCATTTATTTCTGTCCTTCTATTTCTGCCCCCTCTACTTCTGTCAAAGCATTACTAATCCTGGAATCTGAAAGGTCAAAGTGCAACACCATCCATTATTGACATTCAGCATGATTGCTCACCTGTTGTTTGTATAGTAGCAAAAATCTTTAGAGAATCAAGGCATAAGGTTGGGATCACTTTGATGCTTACACGCAGAAGCATCTAATGTTCTTTATGAACAGAATACATTTCAGTCAAAAGAAAAGTGTTGTGGTCATTGAAAGAGTTGCATAAGTGCAGTTCTTTTTCTGTGAACGCAAACTATTCTGTGAACGCAAACTATTGATACTACTGCTACCTTGAAAAGAACTTGCAATATATCCAACTCAAAACTCAGCTACAAAACTGCTTTTCATTTTGATGCAGCTTCAATTTGGGATTATTGATTGCTAGATGTGACTAATGTTTCATCACTGTGCTTTTACACAGAGCCTGAGAAAGAAAAATTAATGAAGACCACAGAAACCCAGAAGAAAAAGGGTAAAGACATATATTTTTAAAGTTTTAAGACTTTTAAAGTTTATTTTCAGACTGCAAAAATGGCGAAGAAATTCTTTTCAAGCCCATAGAGTTAACAAAGAGAGTGGAAAAACTTGTGGAATGAAATAATAATGATTGGCTTTATTTACTTCATCTAGCTATATATAATCTTATTACATTACATGGAAGTTTAGAAGCACCCAGAAATGTGGGGGGGGGGGTAAAAAGAAAAAAATGCAAAACAAAATAAATGAAAATGAATATTTCCATAGATATCTCAAAAGAAAAAATGAAGCTGCCAATTGCTGTCAAAGGAAAGGGTAAATATTATTTCTAAGATCTTATTCTTTTTTTTTAACTAGGGCCATTTTAGGATTTCAGAAATGTTTTTGTTGATGCTAAAGTGATTTAAGATAGTTATCGGAGTAACATTACATATAATATTATAGAATTGTGCTCAACAAAGAAAGGTCCTTAATTTACCATTATCCTCTTTTTTGATATTAACTTTAGCTCACTTTCATCTAATGGCTATTCCACATATTGGGTTTGTACCACTCCCAGCGGTTTCTGAACCCCTCCAAACCCATCTTCTTATAATTTCTATTGATAGCATGGTTGATTTACTTCCAACCCTGCTTCAGTAGTAGTAGGTCTGAAGCAGGTTTTAAGGTCTATCTATCTATCATCAATCTATCCATCTATCCATCTATCCATCTATCTATCTATCTATCTATCTATCTATCTATCTATCTATCTATCTATCTA
>JANHFL010005005.1:322480-339980 GCA_032468155.1 Oxyrhabdium leporinum
CCTTCCTTCCTTCCTTCCTTCCTTCCTTCCTTCCTTCCTTCCTTCCTTCCTTCCTTCCTTCCTTCCTTTCTCCCTCTCTCCCTCCCTCCCTCCCTCCCTCCCTTCCGATTTACTCGGAGCAAGTCCAAATACAGCTCTTCAAGCAAGAAGGCAAATCTACATAAAGCATTTGTCGGGAAATTGGAGAGAAAAGAAACCAGGGGCAGCTGCTTGGTTCTTCGTAGTGACACCTTTCGAGGAGTATGGCGGTGGGGGTGACCCGGACCCCAACTCGGCTTTTCTGAAAAAGGGGCGAAGTTGGCGCTGAAGTTGCCCTCAGAGTTCCAAGGTGGGAACCAGAGGTTGCCGGTGCGTGAGAGGACGAAGCGCTTAGAAGGGATGAGGACGGAGAGCGGCACCCACTTGTAGCCTGAGCGAAGAGGCTGCGCTGCGTCCGTAGGGCGCTGTCCGGTCCACAAGTCTTGTATCTGCTTCCCCTCTTCCGTCAGGTCTCCGGGACAGCTTTTGAGCCCTTCTCTTCCCGTGGCTTCGACCCTGAAGGGGAGGCACCGGAGAGGGGAGGGACGCATCTCCGTCAGTAAGAGTGGCGGTCTGCCCTGCAAAAAAGCACGCCAAGTTGGCGTTGTGTCACGTCTCGCATCTGTGCTCGGGGCTTCGAAGCTTTCTTCTGGCGACCCGGCTTCAATCTGTCTCCCCCTCGGCCCAGATTAGTCTCTCTCCCGAGACGCAACCTGAACGGAGAGCGAGCTTCTTATGGATTGATGGGATTGTTTGTCCACAAGAACTAGATAGGTGCGCGGCTAGGTAAAGCCTTTACGAGATTCTTTCGGAATGGAAGGGCATCTCATCCTTATTTATTATCTTGGGGCTGAAAGATGAAAACATTAAAAGGACAGGCAGAGCCCGCCATATTTTTCACGTCCCGTCACGTTTTTAGGGAGTTTAGTTGTCTTGGGTTAGGGCATTATCTGTACTATCGTGGTGATGAAATTTCATTCTCAGAAGGGTAGAAAAATGACTCATTTTACAAAAGCGCACATTTCCAGGTTGTTGTTGTTGTTGTTTGTACCAAACTTGTAATAGTCTGTAGAGATTCTCAGTCATCCAGGTCATGGCTGTCCCAAAAGTGTTTTTTTTTTTTTTCTGGAGGCAACTGGACTTTCCTGTGTTACTCTACAGACTTTTAACTATAGAACTTGGGATGAACACCCTTTGAGTTGGATGGGAGTAGGAATGGATTTCCAGAGGGGGAAAAAAATTGCAGACTACAGGAACTGGAAGCATTACTCAGGTGACCCTGAGGACACAGATAAACCTCCAAGTGCTTCAATGACCCTCTAAAAAGGATGCAAACGACCAGCTGTCTGCAAGGAATATAAATCCTTCCATTCCCCACTATCCTGTCAGAGCTGAAGAAGCTTCTTGGATGAGAAGCGAAACGTCTTCAAAAGGAAAAAACAAGAAAGTCCAGTTGCCTCCTGAAAAAGCACCTTTGGGAGACTGCACTTATATTTTCTCAGATATATTGTGGTCTTGATTAGGGTAATTCAACGTGTACTACTTGAGGTCTGTGGAGATTCTCAGTAATCCAGGTCATGGTTGATCCAAAGGTGCTTTTTCAAAAGGCAACTGGACTTAGTTTTTCCTTGAAGACATTTTGCTTCTCATCCAAGAAACTTCTTTGGCCAGAACTTAAGAAGATTCTTGAATGAGAAGTGAAACATCTTCAAGGAAAACCAAAGTACAGTTGCCTTTGGAAAAAGTACCTTTGGGACAACGGTTACAGCTTGTTTTTACAAGTGAAATATTTTGACATTAACTTAACAAAAGTGTTGTTGCATGCACAGCGTATGCAACACACACTATACAGGTAGTCTTTGATTTACAACTGGTCACTTAGTGCCCATTCAAAGTTACAACAGGCCTACTTTCGGAGTACTTACAGTCCAGATTCAAAGTTCCAATGGCAGGTCCCCTCCAAGGTCACATGACCGCTTGATAGCCATTTGCAGCATTTTACAGCATCCTTATTCATGATAAAGAACCATGGGTTTGTTTAATAACCATAGCATTCACTTAATGACTGCCACTAAAAAGGTCATAATATCAGGTTGAACATGTTTTACAAACTTTACAATGTACGACTGTAATGGGCAGATTCTATTACAGTCATATGTAAATGACTACCTGCTTCGAAAACAGCCCCAAACTCTCAAAGTATGAAGATTTATATAGATGTACTTATTTTTTTTCTTTCTCTTTCTGTCTCCATGTCACCCAGTAGAAAGATCAGAAAAAGCAACAGCTGAACTGAAAGTTGCAGGTAAACATATAGTAGCATATATATACATGGCATATAATACATATACATATAGTATATGTAATAACAAGCCATGAGAATTGTGTACCTGATGGAGCTTAATGTACCCAGAACCTCACCTGATGTATCTATTGAGCACCATAAAAACTAATTAAATGTGTCCCATTAAAAGATCTGCCTCAAAGTGTCAAATATTCTATTTTTATCAGTCTTCAAAGTAGCCAGAAACTTTAATCACTTACTTGGAATTATCTGGCTGTTAGTGTCTGGGAGGGTAACGTAGCATGTGGAGAGATTATGCCAGGCTGCTCACAGTTGAGTAAATAGAGACTGAAGTTGCATTAAAATGAGCTGGATATGGGAAGGGGAGGGGGGCAGATAGAATGAACAGCTTTATGGCAAACTGCCAACTACCTGCTGTTGTTCTCAGCAAGATGTTTCAGAGTGGCGGCCATGCTCCAGCTCTGCACCTTAGTTAATTTCAGTCTGTCTCCTTGTATGAAGTCACAGTTGATTGACTGTATTCAGGGATGCCTGAAAAAAAAAGAATGCTGAAGAAAGACATCTGTGCATATATCAAATCACTTGAGATATGATTCAATCCAAGTCCATAGAAGATCATGTAAATGTGCAAATATAAGATCTGTTCTGTTTCCAACCACATTTAACTTCCCTGCTGCTGACAGATGGAAATCACAAGCCTGTTTTCTACAAGGGTTTGTGAAACAATATGCAAATATCCAAGTCCCCTAAAGTTTAACCCTTATGATTTGGACATTCTTTGCAGATGAGAAAAAAACAGAAAAATCTTTGAGAGAAAAGAAGGAAAAACATGGTAAGACTAGAGGATTTTTTTGCCTTCTAGAAACTATATGAAAAGTAATTGTTCTCTGAATTTGCTAATATCTTTCCTTCCTCACTTACCTTATTGTATGACCTTCGGTTTAAATATTGTATTTGATTTTTCTCTCTCTTTTACTTACACAGGAAAAACAATTGAAAAGACACCCTTGAAAGTAAAACATGACAAAGGTATGTATGTGTGTGTGTGTGTGTATGTGTGTATGTATGTATGTATGTATGTATGTATGTATGTATGTATGTATGTATGTATTAGGTTTCTATCCAGCCATTCATTCAAGAGTTCAAGGCAATCTACGCAAACCTCTTCCTGTGAGGTAGATTGGGGTGAGTGAGTGAGCTTCAGTGGCTAAGACAGATTAGAGTCTTTGTCTCTCTCTTCTTATTCAAGCAATGTACAATTGTCCTTACAAACCATAAATCTAGAGAGTTACTTTTAAGAGAAGAACAACAAGCTTCTTTTGTTTGAAACTGGACTGTTGTGGTATTTAGCTTTTCTAGAAATCAGTTGCTCCTCTGTAACTACTGTATTCTTGCAGATGGGGAATGGAATTGGTGCTGAAAGATCTGGGAGAAAGATGGGGAAAGATAGAAACATGGTCACTCATCTTTCATCATGAGTGAGGACCTTTGATTCCATGATTTTGGGACCCAAGGAAGTTTTCCCTCTAGCCTTGGTAAAGTCTCATGGACTTTGATTAAGGGCTAAATACTGTGAAACATGTATTTAGCCCTTTTCTTTGAAGAGAGTAGCTGTGCATATAATGTGTATGTTTATATATCTATATATCTATTTCTATGTCTATAACGCTTGTAATTAGAATCCAAAACAATTAAATATTGTTGTTCTGTTTAACAGTTCCTGCAGAAAAAGCAGCTCATTTTTATTACAATAAGACTACAGGTAATTGGTGGTTGGTTTTCTCCTCCCCCTCCTCCCCTCCCTTACTGTTTAAATCCAGCGGCTATTAAGATTTAGTATTAATTGTTCACTTAATGAAAAACCATGTTCTTACTTGATGATTGAACTCATATGTGGTTATTTCCCAAGCCATAACTTTCTACTGTTTGATATACTACAGTTGGGGGGGGGCATTTGCCCAACTTGAGCAGGTGATCCAGTTGCAGCCCTACCTGGGACCTTCTCATAGTATTCCATGCCCTCATTAACACTTGGTTAGAATTTCTGCAGCTATTCTACAAGACCATTCAGAAGCTGTAGGTGGTTCAAAATGGGGCTGATGTAGAATCTGGCACTCACACATGGGCCCTATGTTAGCTTCCTTAGGTTTTCAGATATAATTTAAAGTTTATTGCTTGGCAGCAAGTTAGTTTCAGGGCTGCTTTTACCAATGAGACTCAGCATGACCGATTCCATATTTTTGGGAAAAGTGATCTTCCCTCCCCACTTTCACATGGTATAGGAGGCTAAATCATGTTGCATTTCTGTAGCAGCACCACTTTTTTGGAATGGCCTCCTTCTGGAACGTAGGCTAGTTCTGAACTTGACTGCCTTTTGGAAGCAGCTGAAAACAGATCTCTGGATGACCTTGGAAGTAGTTTCCACATGCCTGAAAAGAATATTCAAAGATGGACAAATAAGGAAACCTTATGGTATCATCCAGGATGGTTTCTTATACAACTGTGCAAAAAAAAATATCATTTCATCCAGAGGTGAAATCTAGCCGGTTCGCACTGGTTCAAGCGAACCGGTAGGGAAAATTTTGATTAGTTCAGAGAACTGGCAAATATCACCTCTGGCTGGCCCTGCCCCTGCCCGCTCACCCCGCCCCCTGCTCACTCCGCCCCAGTGTCTCTGCCTGCCTTCATACGAGGATGTGTCTGAGGCCCAACTGCTCCTGATCTGCCTGCCTACCTGCCTAAGTAAGCCGCTACCTACCTGTCCCTTCCCACCCGGTGCTGCGTCCCCACGTGGCCTAGCTAACTGCCCTGCCCAAGGTCCCCGGAGCTTCCCTTCCCTGCCTTTCCCACTCAGTTCTGGCTGGCAAAGAAGCGGCAACTGCAGGCCCTTCGCGCTGGCAAAAAGCGGTGCCAGAAGCCTCCATCCGCCACCTCTTTGGCAGCGCGAGAGGCCTCCAGCCGCCGCTCCCGGCTCCATTTCGGCCGGCAAGAGGCGGCTGCTGCAGGCCCTTCGCAGCAGCAAAAAGCGGTGCCAGAATCCTGTAGCCGCCACCTCTTTGCCAGCACAAGAGGCCTCCATCTGCCGCTCCCGGCTCCATTTCAGCTGGCAAAGAGGCAGTGGCTGCAGGCACTTCGCGCTGGCAAAAAGTGGTGCAGCAAAGAAAGCAAAGAATTAATTGATTAGCAAAGAAAGCAAAGAATCAGCAAAGAAACTTGCTTTACAGATTCTCTCCCTCTTTCTGAGATTTTCTTTCTTTTTTTTCCAGAAAAAATTTCAAAAGCAGCAAAACCAGGAAGTAAGTTAAAGGCCTTGCAAATATCTTTGATTTTGAGTGACTTTAATTCCTCGGTATCCACATTATTGTTTCGCCTCGTCAGATTAAGAAAGAATGAACAATTTGCCTTTGAAAACTAGTTAATGAGGGAAAGCTCATTTTACATATTTTTAAAGATTAAACTAATCTTGAAAGCAGTTGCATTATGAAGGAGAAAAGATAAATTAGTACAAAGAATATGAACAAGATATCCATTTTTATACATTTTGTGTTGCTACCTGTACAAATACAAGAGGAGATAGTTCCAAAAATGATTTCCATATAAGCCAACTATCATATATCAGACTTTTTCCAACAGCTGTGTAATTTTTAAAATAATGTCTTGAATTCTGCTCTTCTGTTTGGTTGTAGTAAAAATGTAACTCCACAAAAACACACCTATTCACTCGTTCCCCTTCCAGTAATTGTGTCATAGATTATGGCCTTGGCATAAATCTTAAGATCTCCACCTTCTACAATTTGTTTTTGAAGTTCAGGATGGGAAAGATTTACATTATTACAGTTGTAGTACAATGATTCTTTAATACCAAGAATAAGACTCAAGTCAGTAAAAAAAAATTGTAATTCAGTAATTCACATTCAGTACAGGTTTAGAATTTTAACTTCCACTGATTTTTTGCAAATGAAAATTGTGCTCATGAGAGGTCAAAAGCCCACATGAACCTATTTTTAAAATTCTAACCTATAATTCTACTAAGTGGAAGACTAAATGCTTTACTTGCTTTACATTCTTAGAATAATTGACTGTATCATCTTCCTTCAGGAAAGAGCGGTTCCTTAGAACTGCATTAGCATGAATAAAACAATGTTTTGCAATTCTTAAAAATAGACTGCATAAATGTAAGAAAAGTTCACATTAGCTGAACAGAATCTGTGTACTGATCATGCTAATGTTGATGCACTATTTTTGTAGGCTTGAATACTCTTATTTTTCTCAATGATTACGAATCAAATGGCATGTTCTCAATCCCATCTTAATAGGAAGAGGAAAATGTGTTCACCATCTTGAGTTATTTGTAAAAATAATAAAGGCAGGGTATTAAATAATTGGAATTTATTTATTTTTATTTTATTTATTTTTACATTTATATGGACAAACCACATAAGTAGGTTCAGTGGCTACTTCCCCATGCATGAATGATACTGCTGAGAGGAGGGTTGTTTTGTTTTGTTTTGCTTCTGATGTGAATTATTAGTTAGTTCAAATCTCACCAGGTTCAAGGTTGACTCAGCCTTCCATCCTTCCGAGGTGGGTAAAATGAGGACTCAGATTGTTGGGGGCAATATGCTGACACTGTAAACTGCTTAGAGAGGGCTGTAAAGCACTATAAAGCAGTATATTAGTCTAAGTGCTGTTGCTATTGCTAATATCTTTATGTTGTAAGTTGATTGCACCACTGAGAGGGAAGATGTCTTCACTAAGAAAGTTTCTTTTTAGGGACAGTCTCCTATCTGAACAAGTGTATTAATGAGCCATAAAAGAAATAAAACACAAAGAAGTCTATTGCTTCTAAACTTTGTTTATGGCCAGTTAATGGATTTGGGAGGTCCTTTAAGGCCTGATTCACATATGCAAGCTGTAGTGTTGACTATTTGATGTGATGTACCACTTGTGTATTCATTGAACATGATGTTCATGTAACTGCACAAAATGAAGGTCTCTTTCTTTTGCATTGTTGTCAGGCTTTCCCTAGCAGGCTGGACTGGATCTAATTAAATGGGCATTGAGAATTCCGGAATTTCTGATAAGGTAGTTTAATTGTGGAAAAGTTAAGGGGCCATTATGAAACAGTGAGGGCATCTTGCATTTATCAAATGCAAGCTCTGTTTATAAGGTTTTGTGTTCACATTTTTTGCATCTGTTTCTTCTACCCACTCTAAAAGCAATTATCTTGGATAGGAGATACAATTTCCATCTGTTTCATGTTTTGGTACCCAGATCTGGTATTTGGCTGTGTGAGAACCTTTACAGTTGTTTGCTTTCATCCAGAGAACACAAATAGCTTTCTATAACCACATTCTGATTAACCTCAGAGTGAGAGGGCTGTTCTGTAGCATTAATGTTTCACCCATGAACTAGAACTAAGCAAAATACCCCTCAGCATAATAGCCTAGGATATTTGGACTTCAATTACAACTTATTGGCTTCTATAAGAGATGTCAGTATGAGAGCATATCTGCGATATATTGTGGACTTTATGTTGCATTGTCTTGCTTACAAGTAAGATTGCTGGTTATAAACACCTAGAGGAAAGAATTAACAACTGAACAAAGAAAAACTGGACTTCATCCAATACAGAAATCTAGGGAGCTAGCAATAATGAACATACTGACAGTGTTAAATCAGATTTAGTTAACATAGGAACTTTTGGACTTGTTCAATTATGTTTAGCTAAATGTTTATAATTAATAATTTTTACTCCATTTTGTTGCCTCTTAATGATAATTTCATTAAGTAACACTTATATATATTAATTACCTGATAGTGGTTAAAAACATTTTGTGCATCCCAGACAAGACTGTGAACTATACTGTTGGCTATGTAGAGCCACCCATTGATAGGTAGGTCAAAATGATGAATTAGATCAGAGCTGTCAAACTCCCGGCCCATAGGCCAGATGTGTCACACACTGGCCACGCCCACACCCGGTTTAGCGAAGAGGGGAAAAGTCCTGATATGTCATGTGATGCCACAGTGATGATGTGAGTTTGACACCCCTGAATTAGATTAAAGACAATCTGTTGGAAAAGGAAATAGCAACCCACTCTAGGAGTTTGCCAGGAAAGAATATGCACAATCAGATTTATGTCAACATGATATTAGAAGATTTAAGAGTAAGTCACAGACATGAGTATTGGTAGTGATCATGATGAGGCTGGAGTAGAGCTAAAAACATATTCAGCTATTATGTCCCCAGAGGCAAAAAAGAAATTTAGTGCTGCAAATACAGTATACGTATACTATTTCTACCTGGAATGTCAGAACAAAACATACTTGATGCTGTCAGAATAGAAATGTCTAGAAATGTCAAGAAGCAATTACTGGCAGACAATCCTGGCAAAATGATGTCCATTAGGTCATGAAGAATTGGAATCTGAATGATTGAATAACAATACTAATTAGCAGCCATGTCCTTTCTCTTATTCCAATAATTGTTGTAGACCAAAATAATGTGTACAAGGTATGTTTTACTGGTGATATTGATAGCACTGACAAGTATTCAGACAGTATGCCTGGAAAAGCTCCTGCCAATGCAAGGCAACAAAAAATGATTAAGAAGTCCCTTTTTTAATTCTATGAGACAGTGGTATAAATAGTAACTTGGTTAAAACACACATGGAGAAATTCATTGCCACAATATTATTTCTTTCAATGACAAATCTATTGTGGACAGAACATCTAATATACTTTTCAAACTTCATAGCTGCATGCCCAAGTATTCAAAGACTTAACTGCTGCCGCCAATGCAGTCTTCAGTTGTAGGGTTGTAGTATCTTCTTTGGGTTTTTTAAAGGAATGTCTGACATGGATTTGAATGGATCAAAATGATTTGAGCATTATTAGGGCACTAAAAATGTAGCATATATTATTTCTGTCTGTTATTTTGGATACTTGTACCCATGGCCTATCCATCTCAGGACAAGCTTCCTTCTCCCTCTCTAGCTGCCTAAGACAGCTCTTCCTCCTTCTCTTCTTCACCGAAGGCTGCCAATCCCTTCATTCTTTGAGAAACCACTTCTTTCTTTTAACTGACATGCAAAGGTTCAAGGAATAAAGAACATGTCCCTTTGGTCCAGCTAGATAACTTCATCACTGATTGGGCATAGGATGTAAATTGAAAGTGGAAAGACCCACCCTAAGGGATCAAACATTTAAAAGTGGTGGTGGGGAGTTTGTATTTTCATACTTGCACGATTCTGTTCATAAAGTAGAATTAGTTCATCTGGTCATGTTTCCTGTTTGGTTTAATTAGGAAAATTGATACTAGCAGAGTGCAGCCCATCAACATCAACTGATAGTCAGAAAACATAATGAAAACTCCTTAATCTCATAACACATGGACAGACTTAACCTTAGTTTCCGTTGGAAAACTGAGAGCATCCTAAGCCAAATTAAATCTTAAACCACTAGCGAATTACTGAAAGCTTGGCATTCAGTTGTATCAGCCCATCAGTAGACACAGAGATAAAGTACAGTTATATACCATTCAAAAGAAACAATAAAAGACTAAGAAGAAAAGAGACCAGAATGCATTCTCTTGAGTAGTCAATACTCAGATAAGCAAAGATTAATCCCAGACAAACAAGAAGAAAAAAATACTCCAAGGAACTACTGAGGAGGAAACCACACACCCCTATCAACACTAGCAGGGCAAGTTACTGTATGAGAAAAGGGAGCAGACCCCACATGCACTAGAAGTGATGATGGTTACCCAGGACTCCATCATTCAACCCTGAACTATATACATTTTCTTCTATTGCAATGTTCTTAAATCACCCGATACGCTATTTTCTAGAGAGATCTTTTGCATGTATCTTAACTGTTCTATCAATAAGGCTTATGGGTTTGTAATTTTTAGAGTTTTCCTTGTCTCATTTTTTTGTATATGGGAATTATGTTTCGCTCCTGCTGGATGTTGGTTATAAGTAAACAGCCCTTCCAGCAATGGAGCCCACCAGTCAATGTGTGTCCTGAAAAGTACTTGAAGTAGGAAGTCTTTGATGGCTTTATTGGGTTTCAGTGGCTGAATAATACGCTTTAATTTCTGTCATTGATACTAGTGGCCTAAAAACCTTCTAAACTGAAGTTAAAATGGGGATATTAAGTAGAAGCCTACAGTTTTTTTTCAGCATGCCAGATCTGATACTTCAAAATAAGACTAAATTGGAAACTTTTGCTGACTTTTCTAGCTCAGACCAAACTTAGCTCTGGCTTGGGTCTTCTTGATGGGTGTTAGTTTCTTGTAATTACTTCTAAGCTTTAGATTCTTGGCATAATTGTTTGATGTGTTATTTCTTTGAACCAAATGGATAACTGTTTTTCGGGTCTTTCTTGAGCTAAAGCAATCAAGGTTGAACCAATTAGATCTTAAGGACTGTCAGTTTCTAGCTGACACGTTCTATTAAAATGTTCCTTAATGGGTGCTACAGGTTGGCATATTGGGTAAAAATTTCACTTGGCTCCAGAGTAGATATGACAATCATTTTTTCCCAGGACTGGGCCTTCTCAGTGGGCAACCAACATATATTTATGATGGTTACAATGTCCCGGGGTCACAAGATTACCATTTGCGACCTTCCCAGGTGGTTTCTGGCAAGCAAAGTCAGTAAGGGAAAGCTGGATTTGCTTAACAACTATGTGATTTTCTTAACCATGAAAAAAAAGGTTATACAATTTTGTATGTTTCAATTAATGCCTGGATCGCTTAGTGACAGAAGTTCTGGTCCCAATTGTGATTGTAAGTCAAGGACTGCTGTATCTGAATATTTCAAAGTACCTTTAGTTTACACGTTTCACTAATTCTGGATGGTATGATGGTTATAGTGTCTCTTGGATAGAGTAAATCATGTAAAATGCTCCATCTCAGATATCCACATTCTAGCCAGCGAAAAATAACTGGAAGCTGAATTCGGCTTCATCATAATCTTTGGTTTTGATGATAAGGGCACTGGATTGTTTTCATACAGTTTTGTTAAGGCATGGGGACACCTTGCAAATGCTTTAGTGATCTTTACTACCTGTACAAAATTAAAACCTCATTATTTTTCTCTATTTCAGATTCTGGAAAAGTAATAGTATATTTTAATATTAGTTAACTTGTATTACTCATTCTTCACATATACTAATGAAATGTAATGACATTGAGTGGTGTCAGGAAGACAACAAGTACCACAATATAGACACATCAGACTGTTGTTCTGCCACATAAAATATAGAACAGTTGAAGTGGTAGTAATAGTATAACTCTGAAGCTGTATGGGAATGTACTTAGTAAAATGTTCAAATGATCATAACCAGGAAGTATTTTTCCAGTTATATTTTGTTAACTGCATTTGTATTAGTAATTATAGTACCTTAAATTTAATTTACCTTTACATTTAATTTCTGAATTTTTTAAATTTTTAGCTGATGAGGCAATATTGAGGGTTTTTTCCACACACACACACTCCTCTCTTTCTGATCTAAACTGATGCTTACGAAAAGGTCATTAAACTCCTTCTTTGCAAGTCCATTTCCATACTGCTGTCCAAGAACTGTGTATTATGAAGCTGTTGTAAAACTTACATAGAAAGATATCTATCTTCCTTATCTAATACACTTCATTTCGCAACATGACAAATTAAAAGTAAGCAACAATAGCTAGTCTCAATGAATTAATTGCCTATTGTTCTGTATGCTGAAAAACAAAGGCATGGTTTGAAATACTAAGTTCCTCATTTTTGATTGATTAACATGTAACTGATTGAATGCACTGAACTTTTCATGTAGGCTGTTAATTACAAGTTCATTTCTGAGCTACAATATCCTTAAGCTGACTGAAGCTGACAGCTTCCACATAGAGATAAAACGGTCCTAACACTTTCATAACATTTTCCTATCTTCTCATTAGGATGGCTCATACTTGGCTGAGTTCCTGCTGGAAAAGGGCTATGAGGTGAGTGAGTAGTCTTGCTGACTGACTGCAGACTCATGGAATAATTTGGACAGAATTTCCTTGTTGCTGTCACTCTCTGGTTATGTTTTCCATTCAGCATGAGATAAGAAATCAAAATGTTTGAAAAGAATGCACAACATGAGCTGTAATCCTGCCAGTGCATTGTACTATATATCATGGAGACTGCAATGGTGGAATCCCTCCGATCCTCAGGGTATAGCTGTTTTTCCACACTTCCTGCTTATTCAGATAAACAGCGGCCTGCACAAAGCAAGGCTACATTAAATTCATGTGTTACGATGCAGGAGGAAAAAGTTAACTTACCATTTTGAGAAGGTATTTTGCAGGGGTGGGAGTTGGGAACCTTGAAAAAATAAATTGAACTGTGTTTCAGCAATTACAAAATGTTACCATAATGTTCTACCACAGAATAAAAAGCTGAAAAGTGGTACCTCATTAATGAATTTGATCCCTTTCCATTTAGCTGTCATAGCAGCATAATATGTGTAATATAACAATTCCCTTGCCCTTTAAAATGTTTCTGTCATCGTGGCCAATACAAATAGTTCCATCTTCCATGTTACTTCTAACACTGTTCTGTATATTTCATAATAGTAAAGTGACACTGCTACTTTTATATTTGTAACTTAGAAATCATGTCTTTTTAACATAAGCAAAAGGAAGAACAAGAGAGCGACTGAAATAAAATCAAGAAAACTGCTTAGACGTAAAATATCTGCTTCGCTGGTGGCACTTTCACTATAAATAATGTTCTGGAAGTAGTTTGCCACTGCCTTTGGTTTTTCTTTTTTTCTTTCTATTCCATTTTACAAACCTGGGGTTTCTTTGTGGTCTGTCATCCAGGTCCAGGTCTAATCCCACTTAGTGCTGAGTTTGGGCAGGGTTGGCTAGATGTAAATTAAACATTGCTATTGGTTATATATCTAGGTAGCAAAAATAATATCAATCTGAACCCATGAAGAGATTAAATAAAAACAAATTTAAGTACATATTTATAATTATATAAGTATACAAGTTCCATAGGCAAGAGATATTTGTCAGAAATGTCTGATTATTAAACAAGAGAAAGAGCATCGAGAAAGTGGGTGCCATTATTTTCATGCAGCTGTTTCCATTAAGTAGCTTCTGCACAGCCATTTATGAGCTCAGTTTACAAGAGAAACTGTTGGACAGTAGTGTTGTGTCATGGAATGATTCAATCTCCTGGATTTTTATTGGCCTTCCTTGTTTTTCTATTTGAATCAGACTCTTCTGTATCACGAAACTGATATCACAACATCTGAAATTGTGAAGCTTTATATCAAAAATATTTTCCGTACTTCTGTTAAATTGCAGGTACATGGAATTGTTCGTAGGTCTAGCTCTTTTAACACAGGACGGATTGAACATCTCTATAAGAACCCGCAGGCTCACATAGAAGGAAGTAAGTGCATGTTGAAAGCTGAGATGGAATAGATAGAGGACATATGTGATTTTGTTTTTATTGCTAATGTTTGTATAAGATTTCATGAGACAGGAAATTGATCACTGAGACTAAAGACATTATGTGAATGTCTTTTTTTAGTCTAGCTTCAATCCTTTTTTTAGCATTTGAAAAATACTTTATAAAATATTTTTTGTTAATTTCAACTAGAACAAAATATGAAATTTTGATTCACTAATAATCCCTGAAAAAAAGCAAAGTAAGAAGACTTTTTAAGATAGCAATATAGGTTTGTTGATATATTGCAAATCATTTTCTTGACTAATTAGAACTAGTTCCCAATTCTTTTCTTGGTCATATAAATTGCAATTTCTATCAAGTCCCTTTATGCATATCCATGTGAAATTAATATAAAAATATTAGCAGTAAAATGAATTTGGTGATCAGATATTAAAATGTGAGCTATTACAGCAAGGCAGCTTGCTAACTAATCTTGTTACATTTCTAACAAATTAATATATTGGTGACTTATTTTTCATGGTTCTGTTCCAACACAATTTTGTTAACCAGAATCATGGATAATAAAGCTGCAAAAAAACAAAAAAAAAGTATGAGAATTGGGACAAGGTCCTAGAGCTTAATTGTTCTCCAGTTTCATCTTCCTCTCATAGATATTGTCTAAGCAATATTTCTGTACTTGTTCCTCCTCCTCCTCACTCAACTGTTGGCAGATTTCATTAATTCAGTCTAGTATGAGAGTTCATGTGGCCTCCCTGTGCAGCTTCTTCAGTGCAACTTATTTGATGGAAGATGAAGATATTTCACTTGTATAATTGGTTGTGCTGACTGCTATCCTCTATATGGCTCTCACTGTAGCAAAAGGATGCACCTATTTACTGAGAGGACCATCCACTAAGATGGCACAAAAGAGCCATGTAGATAGAGAACCAAGAGTGAGGAAGGGCAAATGAGTAACCTCCTCCATCACCAGCCAAGTGAGTCACTTTGTCTTTAAAGAAACCTAGGTGCTCATGTGTGGGCTGGTTGAATGAGAAAGGTTGAGAAGGAGCAGATACAGGTAGGTTGAAGTGACAACCTATTCTTAAAAAATACCATGTATGCATATCTGAAAGCCTGACATTTATACATATATAAAATCAAGGCCCAATCATAACATGTGAAAACCTTTACACATTATAGTTCCCTTCGTTATTTATCAATCATGGATATGTAAAATCACCTGATATTTATACTGCAGATAATCAGGGCCATGTAATAATAATATAATCATCATAATGCTATAATCATATTTATAACTTACCTGACTTTACCCATGTATTTATTCTACATTACTACAGGTAGTTCTCGACTTACAACCACAATTGAGCTCAAAATTTCCTGTTGTTAAGTGAGTCATTGGTTACATGAATTTTGCCACTTTTTATGACATTTCTTGCCACAGTTGTTAAGTGAATCACTGCAGTTGATAAGTTAGTAACATGATTGTTAAGTTAATTTGGGTTCCCCATTGACTTTGCTCGTCAAAAGTTTGCAAAAGTGATCATATGACCCTGAGATGCTGCAATGGTCATAACCAGTTGCCAAGCATCTGAATTTTGATCAAGTGACCATGGGGATGCTGAAAAGGTGGTAAATCTGAAAAACAGTCATGTCACTTTTTCAATGCTGTTGTAATGTTGAACAGTCACTAAATGAACTGTTGTAAGTCGAGGACTACTTGTAATTCAGGCAACCAGTTACAGAGTAGGAAAAATATAAAAAAAGATATTTTGTATATTGTGATTTTTAACATAAATAGTTTTAGAAAGTCTGAACTAGGACAATCTATTGTAAATAAATAGGACTTTTAATGTTTTCAGTTGACTTTTTGTATTATAAGTCATTGTATTTAATTTTTTTAACTCACATTTTTAATATTTTTGTCATAAAACCAGTTGGTACAAAATCTAATAGCTCATGTAATTTAATTAATGCAAATTAAATTTCAGAATTCCTATGATTTATCACTCAGTAACTTACATTTCAAAGAAAATAATGTCTGACAGTAAAATATGAAGAATGGAGTGTAATATATTATTAGAAAGCTGGGATCTGAATTTAATTATAGTTATAATAAAAATATATGTCTGTCTGACTTTTCAAGGAGTTAGGAAAGTATAAATAGAACTGAATATAACTCGTGGAAATTTTATATGAATTTTAACTATTTATTTTTTATCCTGAAGATATGAAACTGCATTATGGTGATTTGACAGATAGTACTTGCTTGGTGAAAATAATCAATGAAGTTAAGCCCTCTGAAATTTACAACCTTGGAGCACAGAGTCATGTTAAAGTAAGTAGTATTAATAAATCTCTTACAAAATAAATATGTGATTATCTGTAAGCAAAAAATGTAGTATATTTTGTTGCTACTTATTTTGTTAGATCCCATTTTTTATTTTATTTTAACATACATCTACCGTGTTTCCCCAAAAATAAGACTGCGTCTTACTTTCTCTTGATCCCTTGAAAAAAAACGACTAGGGCTTCTTTTCGGGGGGGTGCCTTAATTTTTTTGAGGTGCAGGAGGTGGCGAGCCCACCAGGCCCACCCTCTCTGTCCCACCACCTGCTTGCCTGTGGCCGCAACGAACCAAGTTCCCCGCATGCCCTGACCTCTGCCTGCCCTGCTGGCTGGCTGCCGAACAGCTGATCTCGCAGGGGCTCTTCGTCCTTCTGGCAGCGCTGCTTTTGGGGCTGCTCCTGCCTGGTGCAGGGTGAGTCGTCCTAGATCTATGACCTCCGGAGTGCCCCCCTGATGCCAGTGGAGCTGCACTGCCCATGCCACCTTGCACAGCCAGCGTGAAAGCTGGTGCCCGCCAGGGCCGGAAGAGTGTCAGACTCAGCTTGTAGCCTGGAGCCTGCAGCACCTAGGAGACCTGCAGGAAAGCGCTCAGCAGCCCGAAGGCGGCAGGTGAAGTGGCATGGCTCCACCAGTGGCCGCTGGCAAAGGGGCCTGGCAGGTCGGCAGCAGGGGGGGAGGTCGTAGATCTCGGCCAACTCATCCCGCGCCAGGCACAAACAGCCCAGCAGGGTGGCCGAGAGGGCAAAGAGCTTCCACAAAGCCAGCAGCAGCATGGGCAGTCGCTCGTGCCAGTTGCTGCAAGTGAGTGGCAAGCATGTCAAAAGCAAAAAGTAGGACTTGGCTCTTTCCCAAAATGTGTTCACAGCAGCTGTTGTACATGGAGTGGGCGGCCCCGTGCCTCTGCCTGCTGCCAGTGCCATCCCAGCATGTTTTGGAAGGGAAATAAAATTAAATCCTGCAATCTCTGGTCGCCGCCATGCAAACTCGAGCAAAGGCAATAGCAGCTGCGCCTTTTCCTTTCCAAAACATGCTGGAATGTGATCTCAATCAGACCCCGCTTGACCTGCTGTTAAAACGCCTCCTGGCTCTTTCCCAAAGGGAGGGCAGCTCTTCTCTGCATTTCGCAGCCTTCTGCAGTGCAAGAGGCAGCGGGCAAGTCCCGCTTTTCGTTTTTGATGTGCTAGCTGCTTGCTTGCAGCAACTGTGACCCCTGCGGGCAGCACCGGCAACAGGTGGAGGAGTGCTTCTCCCTCCGCTCTTTTCTATTCTCCTTCAGCCCTACCTAGCCCTCCACCCAGCAGCTAAGGATGAGGGGCTCACCTGCCTCTCTACGAAGCCTCTCAGGAGACGCAGCGTACAAACAAAACAAAGCACT
>JANHFL010005005.1:341688-360665 GCA_032468155.1 Oxyrhabdium leporinum
TTGGGGTTTTTTAAAATTGTTTTTTCACTTCATTGTTTTCCTAGTGCAAACACTTTGAGGAAACCATTTGAGAAAAAATAGTTTCTAGAGGGCTAGCTATTTATTCTCGTGCAACCCAAATGAACATTGAGACTGATGTACATATGATGTCATACGTTGCCAAAGGCTTATAACAAACTTATTTGCTAGTCTTTATAGTGACAAAGAGTGCCTGGTTATTTCTGATTATTATTTTTTTACATAAAATGATCTGGTTCTCAATGGACCAGTTAATCAAAGTGAACTATGATGTTGTTTCGTGACACACTGTGGTAATGAACTCTCCATCTGCTTTGCCTTTGCTGCCAAAGTACTTTGCTTTAATGAAAGATGTCTGCTGAGTGACCTGCTCCTGACCCACAAGCATAACTCATTACATATTTGGCTCAAGATGGAATTGTACCGAGATATCTCTAATTAGCAACATTTTTATATTCAGGTCAAGATTCAGGACTTTGAATTTAATAGTCTTTCCTAGGCAGCTGCAAGCTATTTGACAGATCAAATATGATGACCAGCATCAAAAATGTGCACCAAAAAAAAGAGTCCCTTTTAGAGGACAAGCATTTAATTGCTAAAGACTTTGTGTTTGATTGCGTTTGAGCAAATCTTACCACGCCTTTTTTCTAGTTTCATTTTGTCTTGTATGGAAAATTGAACAAAAATATATCTTCATATTACTCCCCATAACTGAAGCTCTGTTTGTGGGGGGTGCATGCTTACAAATGTACATAGATAGTATGCACATAATTTCTACATCTCCTTGTACAAATTACATAAGAAATATGGGCATGACACACAGGAGACAACCAACAGAGCAATTTGGTTAGTGAAAAGTCTGATGCTAGAGCAGGGGTGTCATACTCAAAGCCTGGGGCCAGATTCAGCCTGCAGGTTGCTTAGAGCTAGCCCGTGGGATCACCCTGGAAACAGTAAAGAACCTGCCCATGGTGCCTCTACCCAAAAAAAATGGACTCCCGAGCTCCGTTTTCGCTGGCACAGGGTTGCAGGACATAGTCGCAGCCGAAAACAGAACTCGGGAGCCCATTTTCACTGGCAGAGCGCATGGGTCATTAGAGGTGCCCCCGACATGAGTGATGTCAAGCTGGTCACGCCCTCCTGGCCACACCCACCTTGGCCTCCCGAGGTCAAACACAACCTTGATGCAGCCCTCAATGAAATCGAATTTGACACCCCTGTGCTAGAGCCTTGAAACATTCTTCCATTTCCTTTCTGAATGATTTCTCACCCACTGACATCCATGGGAGATAAGACAAAGATTCCAAATCCAGGATTGGCATTGTCTTCCTGCTGCTTGGTGGGCAGGAAAAGAATCAGGGGAGAGCTCACGATTTTCCTTCCCCTAAATCACAGGCTCAGCCTGAAGACCTGGCTCTACCAGTTGTCTGGTGACCTAATGTGGGAGTACTATAGTGGAAGTGACCACTGGATTAATTAGCTGACCCCACTTCGCCCCTGCGCTTCCTACCCTCACTCATGTTTTAATTCATATTGTTGTACTTTCATCATTTATTTTTATTGTTTCATTGCTTTTCTATTGTTACGTTTACATTTTTTATCATTTTTTTTCCATTTTTACTATTGTAAGCTGCCCAGAGTAACCGCAGAACGAGATGGGCAGCAAATAAATTTAAAAAAATAAATAAAATTAATAAATCAGGGAAAGCATGGCAGACGGAATTTCCATAGAGGTTGACAGGGTGGATCACCACCACATGCAGAGAAGACATGAACCTAGGCAGCAATAATTGAACACTGTACTTTGCATCATTGCAACTCATACTATATTGCGCCGTAGTGGCGCAGTGGTTAACATGTAGTACTGCATGCTAACTCAGTGCTCACTCCAGGAGTTTGATCCTGACCGGCTCAAAGTTGATTCAGCTTTTTATCCTTCCAAGGTCAGTAAAATGAGGACCCATATTGTTGGGGGCAATATTCTGATTCTGTAAACCGCCCAGAGAGTGCTGTAAAGCACTATGGAGCATTATATAAGTCTAAGTGCTATTGCTATATTGAGCAAAAACTAATCATTTCTCCCAGTCTGACAAACCATTATTATTGTTATTTGTTGTTGCTGTTGTTTCATAGGCATGGGCACCATGATAGCTGGTGACACAGCCGTATTAGATGGCTTCACTGAATTTGTTTTTTTTTTTTTTTTGCCATTCCATACTTCTAAAAGTCAAAATAGAAATCCTACATCTCAAAGAAGCATTACCTTCTCCCTCTCTCTCTTTCTCTCTTTTGCTTTTGGTGTTGTGGATAAAAACTAGTATTTCCAATTATGCCATCATCAAATGAATCAGGGTCTACATGGAGCCCACAGGCCATAAATTGCCCAGCTCCGTTTGAGAAAGAAAACACATTTGAAGCTCCAAAGCTCCATCCAATTATTTCAGACAGTTTGTATATGAAATTCATATGATAATGAATACAAATGGGTATAAACTGTATCTTGGGTCCATATATATTAGCATTTCTATTGTGTATTTGACTTCTAATTTTCTATTTACTAATACCAAGGAGCCTATTTGTAATTCTTCTCCCCCCGGAAGGGTATATTCTGAAATAATTGCAATGAAGAAAGAGAAATGTCACTTCATAACTGACATTTCTGCTCATAGTATTTTGTGTCAGTCAATAACATAGGAATAATATTGTGCCATTCAATCTCAGATTTGGTTGGCAAGGTAAAAAAGTCTTTTTTGATTTGTCAAAAAACAAATGCGAGATAAAACATTGCTTGCCGTTGATTTAACTATTAAAACTCTTGATGTCATCCATGCCTGACCAAGAAAGAAAGTGGTTTTGGACATTGATATTCTACATCAGTCTCTCGAAGTGTTAGACTTCAATTCCTGGAATTTCTATCAAGGAGTTGGCTTGATGGCCACATATTTTGATAACAGGCTAGGGAAGTTGATCTATGCTTTGCTACATTAGATGTTTCCTTAGTTTACAGCTATATACTCTGATCATTCTTTTTATTCCCCTCTTTTCAGCTGCTGTTCGCTACTATCAATGTGTCTTTGTAAATGGAATTAATGGTTACACACCTCAATATTCTGTTACTCAAGAAAAACCTGCTGATCCCAAGTTGAAGGCGCGGAAACAATAATGTCCTGCAACCTGTGACATTGCAACAATTTTGCACTTTGCACCCACTTCAGGGGGTCACCTGGAAGTCCACTTGGCACCTGTGACAATGGAAGTATGATATGACTGATCACATGCACCTGTAGAGGTTGTCTCTCGGTTGTTAGAGCACCAGAGACAATTTGATGGCATTTTGTGATTAAGGATATCCATACTGCTTCCCTGAATGAAAGCATGGTGCTGAAAGAGTACTTGAGAGTAAGTTCTGTGTGCAGGTGTATGTGTATGTATATTTATATCTTCTGTCAAAGTCTGTTTCTAGTTTCTGTTTTAGACCCAGCTAATATGGAAAACATTTTCCACAGTATCAATTTTGGAAAATGTTGAAACAGAATTAGTCATTTCCAATACAGTTTGCAGTCTACGATAGTGCTAAATGAAATCACGAGTCAGTCCATACTAAACTTTTAAGTAATCAGACTCTAATACTAAAATGTATGCTCTATGTATGATTTTTTTTTGTAAAAGCAAGCAATAAAATGTTTGCTGTTTACATATTAGAGAGATATTTGAATTAAGCATATCAATTTCTCTTTACTTCCTATTTGAAATAACAGATTGATATATCAACATCAAAAGGAAAAATATAATACTCCCAATGAAAATGTCTAAAGATATTATTCTGGCTGCCTATTAAAATAGGTTTTGCTTTGTAAATAATACTGTATCTTTGTAAGTAGTTGTTCCTAATTTCTATTAAATGTATTTTGTGTATATAATTTTATACTTGCTTGCAATGTCAAACTGAACAAATGATGTATTGTTTTTACACAAATTGTGTAAAGACAACTCTTTACACAAAAATTACATCTGAAGTCTTTAACTGAATCAATTTCATAAGTTTCTAAAGGGAGACTATTGTTGAAATGCTGATATTTATTTTGAAGAGATGGTACAGGGTTTAGGTATCTATGCCTAAAGAGGTTGAAGCAATTCATGACAATGTTTGGTTTTCCCTCCGTCTCTCTCTTTACATGTTTCATCTTTTCATGTCTTGATCATACTAAATAGGACTGGAATTTAATGCTACCTAGGCAATTTCCAGTACTGTATTTTCAACCCGATCTAATATGGTTCTCCCATTGTGAAAATAATTTATTGGGAGAAAAACAAATACAGATAAATGGAATACTTGATTACTACCAGCTGTGAAAATGATAAGGTTCATTCTGTATTAGACTGAAGGCTAAATCACAGAGAAGTGATTTAGGATCATTTTGATAAAAATAAAAGATTGTACAACTTAAAGAATGTACTTTGGAAGTACGGGCTTGTCCTACTGCT
The DNA here is from genome assembly GCA_032468155.1 of Oxyrhabdium leporinum. Lineage (NCBI taxonomy): Eukaryota > Metazoa > Chordata > Lepidosauria > Squamata > Cyclocoridae > Oxyrhabdium > Oxyrhabdium leporinum. The sequence continues at coordinate 346,192 of JANHFL010005005.1, forward strand.
GGATGAGCAAAATGAGGAGGTGCGACAACAAAGCAGACAATTAAAGACTAGACTGTAGTCTTTATGAAATATGTTTTTGATATGTCACAAGGTATATGCACTGATTAAAAGATGATTGATCTTGTTAATATTGTATCAGGATTGATGAAAGCACTCAAACTTTTTATAAATGATGATACCTCATAAGTGACATGAAAACATTTAACTGTGCTTGATTATGTGGTAGAGTTGTAGAGTTGGCATAGCATTAATGTCACCAACTCAACCATATCAAGAATTATGATCCACCATGAGTGCAGAAGTGTAGAAGTTCCAGAATGTAACTTTGAGATCTGCCTCTTTGAGATGGTTCATATCTACCTCTGATCTTCCCAAAACAGAAACCTTAGGGTTCTGTTCACTTTTCTTATAATTCATTTATTTTACTATTTGTAGCATAGTTTTAGTGGCTTTCCAAAGACCTGCTAATTTAAGTGGGTGTTTTTAGTCAAATCGCACAAGGTTTCTCTAGAGGTTTATTGAAATATTGCTAATTGTAGGTAACCTTATTTAGATTATTAAAAGTTGTTCAACTGAGATTTATTGAAGCATATCCCAATTCCCTATAACTGGTTCAAGTGCAATAGCATATTTGAGAAGACATTTCCCTTTGGATATCCAGCTGACTCAGAGAAATTCAAAATATAAAATCTCACATAATGGTAAATGATTCCAGAAGCATTAATCATTTGCTTAAAACACAAGTTTCTTATTGCATCCATCCAGACATCAGATTAATAAAAAAATCCTGCCATTATTTGAATTGCATGGTTTTATCCATGTTTTAACTGTTGATTTGCAAAACAAAGTGGTCAAGGGGTATCATAGTAGGTACAGCTCAGTTTCATTATTTGACAAGGCAATGATTCATGATATTGTTATTTATCTTGATATTTTAATTAATACCAAGAATCAAATAGTAATTACTGTGATCTTTCTATGTGGCATAGGTACTTTGAATAATTTGCCAGACATTCACTTAAAATCCTAAACTAAAATTTATTTCATGTTCTAGTCCTTGATAATGCTTTCAGTGAGGTTTCTTTACTTAGCATCCACATAAAGGTTTGATGTTAATAGACAAAGTTTTCATCACAAAAGCAGAGACCCCATTGTGCTGTTGTGCATATATTTATAACAGCAGATAGGGATGAGAAATACAACATTTCATGATATAGTAGACAAAATAACCCTACAGCAGCATAGTATAAAGAACAGATAGTAGGGACACTTCCTATATCTTATTGATAAGGACAATGGGAAAGAAAGAGGGACTTATATTTTTGGCTCTGTTTTTGTTGATTCTTTTTTTCACCCCCTTAATTTAAATTACCTTTTTTATTGGGGATGGAAATTATGCCAGCCCCTGGGCTAGCATATTTCCTTTCCATTTTGTGGATATATTCAGAGAACTGGAAGTTTGAACTGATAGCAGCAGATGTGGCCATGACATCTCCTCTTTTTTTAGCTGAACTTTCATTTTTCATTAGTTAGACAGCCACAAAGGCAGAAGTGTACTGTCACACAATGAGGTTCCTCAATGAAAATCCTCATTGGACCTCTTTCTCTATGGAGGACCATTTCTTTTTCCACCTACAGGGCGGAAGGTCTACAATATTTTATTACTTATAGGATGCCACTCCAGGAACTGTAGTAATGTTTATTAAATGTACAGTGCCAGCTAAGCTAAACAATTATTGATACAGTCATTTTCCTATATCCACGCTACTTAGTTCTTTATGATAACTATACTATTTCTATATCTTTAATCTCAAATACAGGCCTTTTTTCACAGTAGAAATCAGGGAGTAAATGTGTGACATCCATAATTTCTGGTTCCATTTTGTTTATCATGAATAGAGTAAGAAAAAAAATCACACTGGCTAAATGATTCTTGTATTCCTTAGTTTTGAAAATAACAAGGACAAGATCTCTAAGAATAGTTTGTCAAGTCACCCACTGCCTTTTAACTGCCGCAGATGTCTTCCAATTGCCAAATTATATACCAAGGTATAAGCAATGAAAATAAGGCTATCCCAATTCAAAGAAAGACATAATGCTTTGTACAAAATTGCTTTTTTTTAAGACATCCAGATAGATTTATGTGTATGCAAAGTCAGTAGAGGTGTATTTGAAGGTAAGATCAAAAAGGCCTGGGAATGATTAGAAATAACACAGGCAGGGTCTTGTTTTTAACAAGAAGGGAATGAAATATTTTAATGGATGCAAAAAGAAATGGGAAGAGATATGCCAGTATTGTGAATGGATGTAGTAGAAGGAATGCTGAGGAAATTTTTTAAAATGTGTTGCAAAGCAATGAGCGCAACACAGATGGGAAGAAGAAACATGGTAAATAAAGAAAAATGTTTGATCTTCCATTTTGAGAGATAAAGCCAAGAAAACAGAAAAACTAACACAGGTTTCCTACAAACTAGAGAAAGTATTATAGAGGGGACTTTGCTGTAAAATAGTCAGTGGTGTTTTGCAATTACCAAAAGAGATTTATATTTAAGAACACAGTGTAGCACTGTGGGTAAATGTGGCAGTGGTTGTATGTAGAGAATCAGGTGATGGATTTGTTCCAATTAGCTGCACATAAATTAAACACCAGTCAGACATAACACTTTCCCCTTCTTAGAATTGTGAGACATATACTGTATTTGGTCAATAAGAAGACTGAAAGGCTTGCACATTTTCTACACATTTATGATCAATGTTCTCCCTTATTCTCAGTACACAGTCATGAGTTCCAAACTCTCATTCCTTAACCACACCAAGGAAGGGAAGGCTATGGCTCAGTTGCCAATAGAAGATACCTATCTCTCTCATTCCCTCTAATCTTTGGTATAGTGTCTTGATATAGGCCTATATATAAATACCAGGAAAGCAGAGAATAATCTTTCTTATAATCTATAGCAGAGTAAACAATATTGTGCTCATGGATCCTTCCTTTGTACCTTCTAGGATGTAGATTCTAGGCTGCAGATGACTTTTTTTTTTATAGGACCTTTAATTTAAAAAAGTATAACGAAGAAAATATTGCCATGTTACAAGCACCAGGTATTAATATATGGATCCTGTAGATAGTCTTAGAAAATAAAAATGTTAGGTAAGTACAATTTAGCACCTAGTTTGGAAATACACTCACCTTTCGAGAAAAAATAGAGAGAATGAACGAGGGTGTGGGAAAAGAGAAACTAGAGGTAATCACGAATGAGATGTATTTTATGACTGGCTGTACTGACTATGACAGGCATTTGTCAAATAGAGAAGTTTATATGGCAGCCATCTGTAACAACATTCAGTACGCCAAAATGATAGCCTACTTCTGAGCCATTCCATGACCGTAGGTAGTCTGGATTTATAGCTTTATACAAAAATATGTATCACACCATACTGGCAACTTTATAAAAGAGAAAAGAGAAGAGCAAAAAGTTGTGTAGACTGAGAATGTGGTGATTGCTTGTGAATTTCTCCAAAATTGATAGAACTGCACAAAAAGGGTTTTATGATTTCCTGAAGTCACAGTACTGATCTGAAAAATATATTGTTTAGAATCTATTTTAGGCTTTGGTCCTATAGACCTTTAACCTATAGGGTTATTGGAATTAAGAAATAGTTAGAGCTCTATCCAGTGATGTCTTGCCCTGACTTAGCAGGAAGTACTTATATAATAGAAAGTTATTTAGGCTATCAAGAAATATTCTTTTATTTCACAATTATATTTAATTACTACTACTGGTATATGTTAAAATATTGGCACTTACTGAAATTTAAATAAAGTTTTTAAAATAAGCAACAAAAAAGAATGCTAAGGACAAGAATATTTTGATTTTATATTTATGTCTTTATGTCTTCATTTTCATCTTAACTTTGTATATACTTTATCAATACTACAGATGTTTTCGTTTAAAAAATTATTTCATTTTTGGTCTCCAAGTGACATCTTATATAGAAAATATTTTATCATGAAGACATTGCATTGACTGCAGATTGTAATTATTTATGTAGTACTTCTAAACATGGAAAGAATAATTGTTGAATAGCTGAATTGAGATGCAAATTTGAAGCCCTGTAGCAAGATATTTCCAAAGAGAGTTTGAAAAAAAAAGTGTTGTTTGGTTTCTGTCAAATTACTGTTGCAAACCTTGCTGATAGTCTGTAAGTGAGAAAATGTCAAGTCTTTTCAATAAAAGGGAAATGTTTTCAACCTCATGTTTCTCCATTTTTAAATTAAATATTATTGCTCCACTGCATTTTAAAATGCAGTTTTTAGTTTCAAAATTTAAATGATATTTTATAATCTATTGTTTCAAATTCCTAAATTGAATATTCACAGCTAAAACATTTGGTATTGCTTTTTTTTTTTGGCACTATTTTTCTATGCACGTCAGTGTGAAATCACAGCTTCCAGTTCTTTAGCTAGTGTTAGCTTTCATATTCATCAAGTTCTTCCCAAGAACCTAGGATGTATCAGTGTAATATACGTGAGGATCCCAGCAATATGACCTTTTGTAATTGAGAGATGGAAATATTTGTCAATGCACAGATTTTCTAAGTGCCATCCAAGACTTTTGTTATGGGAGCAAATAACCATTAGGACCACTATAATTGTCTTATGCCATTATCTTTCAACTTCAATTTTTAGACCTTGATACTTTGTGATCTTCTCCAATTCTTTGCCTTCTATTATTTCATGGCATTATCGTATCAGTTATCTACACATTCTTTTCAACCACAGTTAAATTTGGTGTTATGAGCCAAATTCTTATCGTATTTGTCAATAACTGGATTTCAATTGCTGATTTTCCATAAAATTTCAGTTCATTTATATAAAGCAAATGTAAGAATTTATTAGTATTTAAGAGCCAAGATGTGTTTTCTTCAATATTACTGAAAGTTGGACCATAACAATGATAAATAATAAGAGTGATAATGAGTCACCCTGGAAGATGCCTCTTCTAATGTTAACAAGCCCATATTTTTTATTTCCAATCACCAATTCTGTTGTTTTATTTTTCCTATAAACATTCTGATGTTTTTTCTGACCCCAATTATTTCCAAACATTTCATGAGCCAATTATGTGGTAATTAATCAAACACCTTTTTATAATCAATCCAGACCATATGTAAATCATTTTATTAGCTTTTGTAATCTTACAATCCTATTTTATCAATCAAAAGTTGTTCTTTTCTACCTTGGCTTTTTCTTTTATTTCCTTTCTATTCTGTTGGTAAGATAACTTTCCAAGTTTGTTTTACTCTTTTATAGGCTTTTTTGGTGGTTAAAAGTATGACCAATATCATTGATATTAATTATAAATGGGGTATGGGGAAAAAGAACCCCAGTGATAATTTGAATATGATTTTCTAAAAGAACAATGCAGGTTCCTTCATTATTCTTGGGATAGAAATGTTGATAGGATCCCTTAATGGAAATGAACACACTAACATGCATTCAAAAATAAGATGTAGTTAATTTTGCTCCCAGCAAAAAAACATCATTTTCCCCATTGGTACCTATATGGTTTTAATGAGCTCTATCTCTCAACTAGCTGTTAATGATTTTCTTGTGTTCTCTAAGTAAAGTACACCTTGTTGCTATCAGGATTAAATCAGATACAGAAAACAATACATGGAACTTCAAGACTGATTATGGAGCCATTCCATCATGGGCAAGTGACTGAAATGTGCTCTACCACCGGATGAAATATTGACAGAATCCCAGAGCTAACAAGGAGACTGACCTCTCTTACGCAGATCCTGACCCTTTCTTTAAGGGGAATAAATAAATCTTTGGTTTATTGGCATGCAGTATCGGTTTTCTTCTGAGTTTGGAATGCAATGCCACCAGTTTTAAGAATTTGGAAGATAAAGAGACATAGCTTTCCACTTTTGCTTTTTGTGATTTTATTCACCTAACAGAGATAATGGGAAGCTAATTCAGACACGTTTCATCAAATAAATCAACCAATTTCACTTTCCTGTTGTTGTGGATTCTTTTGCAAATAATTCTCCCACTCCCAGCATACCAGTTTGTTGTAAAGGGGTAGGAGAATTTTATTTTTCCATGCACGCTAACATTTAACACAAATCTATTTTAAACATGAAGCTCTAAGCAGAATAAAACATGAATTTAAAATAAGTGTGAGCTGGCATGTTTGTACCTCTTTAATTTGGTAATAATAGACCTAATTCTATCTATAGCTTTTAAAAAGGCATGTTGAATTTAGCGGCAATTTCTATTTCTCACAGTCAGAGGAAGTGTCATTTGGACTGGATCTGATGGTAGGTGAAACTTTGATTAGATCTTCCATCTCCCTTCTAGCACCATAAAATCTGCAATGGTTTGTAATTTGCTATTTCTTCTGTTTGTCATATCTCCAGCTTTTACCCTCAGAAATGCTTCATAGACTTGACCACCCATAATCTAAACTAAGTCTTCTATCCAACCCTTTTTGGACCCAATAGGCTTTTTTTTTTCTCTTATTTAAAATCCATTGTTTATCCTCGACACTTACCAGAGTAAATTCCACTTTAGCTATTTTAGCTGCCTCCTTTTCCTTTAACCTTTTCTAACCTGTCTAGGTTTTTCTTTCTTAAGGATGTTTTTCCTTCTTAACTCGATTTCTAATGTTATCATATGTTTATACCAGCCTATCTGCAGCCCCTCCTTCTCCTAGGAGAGTTTTCTTCTGAGAATCTTAATTAGAACTTAGAATAACTTTATTATCACTTTGAATGTACACAAATCGGCATACACTGAAATGAAATTTCGTTCCATACAGCTTTCAAAGGATCACCACCTCCAACATATACTACATAAACATGACAAAATAAATAAATAAATACAAAATTATGTATATACCCACATATATGACACAGAGAAACAACACAGTCTGGTTTGGATGTATACATGTACATGGTGAGAGAAACGAATCTTGTGAGTTTACCAGATGGATGGCATAGGGAACAAAGCTGTTACAGGATCTGGTAGTCCTGCTAGAAATACTTCGAGACCTCCTCCCAGAGGGGAGCAACAGAAACAGACCGTAAGGTGGGTGTGCGGGGTCTCTAACAATGCTTTGAACTCTAAGCACATAGTACAATGTACAGTTAAGGCTTACTCTTAGTTCCCTATCAGCAAAGCAGATGACAACTGTTTTCTTGTTTTCTGAAAGAAAGTATGGATATATGGAGAATCATATTTATTGAATGTTTTCATATAATAATAGCAAGCCAAACAAAAGAAAAAGAAAATCAAACTTAAGAAGACTTCTGACCTTCTTTTCAACACATAATTACATTTTTACTGTTCCTCTTCCACCTTAAGTATTTTATAAGTTTCCTCACTCCTGCATTAATCCTAATCTTTCTTAGTCTTCAAATCCATAAATCATCAATTCATTCCTTTTTTTCAGCAAAAGGTCCATATAAAGCAAATGTGTCCAACCCGCAGCCCACAGGCCGCATGTGGCCCTGGAGTGGACAGTTAACAATGTGGCTCCATAAGATTGTAAACTCTTAACATTATTATGTGATTTATATACATGAACTATATTATATATTTCATGTGAAGCCTAAGACAATATCTCTTCAATCAATGCAGCCTAGAGAAGCCAAAATGTTGGCCAACCATGACATGAGGCTTCCAGTCTTTCTAAAAAGATTTTGTTATTTGAAACAGGTCAGTTTTACTATTTCTGGAGATTCTGACATTATCGCAATCCATTCCTCTACTGGGAAAATTTCAGTCTTCTTCCATCATTGCGCATAGATATGTGAAAAACCAATGACAACTATGAAAGTGGTTCATCAGAACCATTGCTTAGGGAGATGAACTCCGCTATCTCTGGCCCTTATTTTTATCCTACCTACCTAGTCCAGGAAAAGGAGAGGAAGCTTGATCTGGGCTATGCTAAAAACCTCCCTATGGGTGGGGAGAATACCTGAAGGGGGATTGGGGCAACTCTTCCTTAAGGGCCAGTGATGACACTCAAATTTTGAGAAAAGAAATATATAGATAACTATATCAAAGACCTTACAATTTACCTAACATTGTTTTTTAAGGTAAGATAACACACTCACCCTGTCCTCTGGAAAAGACAGAAAATCCTGTCCTCATCCCTGAGCATCACATTAATTTGTCTACAATTTGATCATTTCTTACACACTGCAGCCGCTGGCTATCAAAAGATTTCCCACCTGGTCACAGACCACTTCTCCACAATCTCAGGACTGATTCCAGTGCTAAGACTCATCATTTAGGATTAAGCATCCTATTTTTAGCAAACTATATGTCCCTCCTTTACACCAGGCACTCAAGGAGGCTTACGATACATTTCTTTCTTTTTTTTTACTTTCCCCCACAACAACCACCCTGTGAAGTAGTGTGGCTTAAGTAAGAATAAGTAACCCAAACTTGCTGAGTGAGTTTCTGTGGCTGAGAGTATACTGGAAACCTGGTTTTCCCTGCTCAGTCCCCCATTGTAGACATTGTATATGACACTGAGTTACTTCATCATGTAGCCTGTGACATTGAGCCAAATATATTTTGCACAAGAAATCCAGTACAATCTTCCTTCACTCTGTTAGGTTGCTAGGTAACACTCCTACAGCATTCCAATTAGCTATGCACCCTGCACAACACAAACCCACTATTGTATCGTTTTGTCTCGAAGAAATAATTAACTCAAAGCTCTTTCTTTCCTAGTGTCTTCCATTGCCGTCCCTATTCCTACAACGGCAGTCCTCCAAGGAGCTTTTTTTCTCCCATCCTTTGAAGTAGCTAGCCTATTTTCTCCATATGTGTACATTTATTTTGTAAAACATTAAGAATGAAAGAAAACAGAGGTCTATTTCATCCCCGTTTCATTTGATATTGAACATTTTTTATTTGTATAACATCTGTTTACTCTGCTGAATGATAAAAGTCACAATAATGTGATGGCAATTCCAAAGCCCAAGGCAAACCACACAGTACAGTGGGAAATGAAGCATTATTGCATCATAGTGAAACACTCCAATGACAGATCTCCAAAAGAACCCATCTGTTCCCTCTGGCATTTGGCCTTCCTTAATTCACTCAGGTCACAATATCTCTAAAACTTCAGTCAGGTATTTCTCTCCTTTGTTCTGCTAACTGTTCTTATTGCCATATGCTAAATGACAATGCAAATAAACCATTTTCTTTGCTTATGCTGTAAAATGGTGGATATTGGTAGCTGTACTAATGAGACAAGGTTACTGCTTCAGTGAGATATGCAAAATCATTTATCATCGTTAGTCATGGTCTACCACCTTCCTAAAGATAGCTTGCTCACCATAACATTTTTCAGCCAGACAGTAGAAGTCATTTTGTTACTTTGTAATGAGCAATATGGGTCATCTGAGAGTGATTGATGAAGGAGACAAAGTCTCTGTCTCCCCCCTCCCCCCCCCGCCCCGCTCTCTCTTTCTTCTAGAAACTTCTTATGACCAAACGGACCAATAATGCTGAACTGCTCACTGAGAGTAAAGAAAGGGGGGGGGAATAGTATAGAATGATAATCAGCTTTCTTGGTAATAACAGAGTTGGAAGGGACCTTGAAGGTCTTCTAGTCCAACCCCCTGCTGAAACAGGAGACCCAACTGTATACCATTCTGGACTATCCAGATTGCTCAATCTCTTCTTAAAAACCTCCAGTGGTGGTGCACCCACAACTTCTGGAGACAGGCCATTCCATTGATTAATTGTTCTCAATGACAGGACATTTCTTTTTAAAATTTTAGGTTGGATCTCTCTTTGTTAAGCTTCCAGCAGTTACTTCTTATCCTGCCCTCAGGTAGTTTGGAGAATGGGTTGTCCTCCTTTGTGACACCGCTCAAATATTGGAAGATTGCTATCATGTCAACCCTAGAATTTCTGTTTATTTGGCTGGACATAGTTCCTGCAACTGTTCATCATATGTTTTAGTCTTCAACCCTCAAATCATCTTTGATGCTCTTCTCTGTACTCTTTCTAGTGTCTCAATACTTTTTTTTTGTATTGCTGTGACCAAAACTGAATTCAAAATTGGAAAATGATGGTTTTCATAGAATCATAGGTGACTGGACATCATTTACTGAAAGACTTGAAAAATGAGTTGTGGTAAATGAGATAGTTCTGAAAAGAGATGCTTACATTATTGAATGGTGGTGGGATGCAGCTTAACTGTTCCACAAAAACTTTCACAATGCAGGTTTGCAGACTTAGAAAAAATAACGCAAGAACACCTGGGGCTCAAACCATTAACGATTTCAGGACATTTCATGGTTTCATGAGTGGAAACAGAAAAAATGGACAGCCCTTACGGCACTTAACTTATAAAGCTATCTGAACATTGTATATTTAGTGAAAAGCTAAATAATGCATTGAGAGACCAGCTAGCTTGTGTACTTCTTAAGGAAAGCATTAATAAATCATTCTGAAAAGACACAAATTTAACATTTAAGAGAATGGCTACAATGGCCATTTCCATGGAAACTGGTGTTAAAGAGATATTATAGACTTACAGTTGGGAGTAAAGCAAGAGTAACCAGTCAAGGTGAACTGTACTATTGTTGTGACAGAGGTTTGTCAAACTCAAGTCTATTTAGTCTATGAAATATCTTCATACTTACAGTACATTTTCAGCCTAAACCCCTTAGCAGAATCAGCATCTAAGAATGAAAAACAATTTGGGGGACAAAATCTTAATTTTGTTGAGATTCTAGCTAAGATTTTCTAAGGTTTCAAGTCATACAATGTTGACTTCATCCTTGCTAGGTAGTATTTGCTTTTGATGGAGATTTAATATTTAATTACAGACATTTCATGTAGAAGTAGAAAAACTCTTGTCTAAAATCATGGAAAGCTCTTAATTATGAGGATCATGACTATCAACTGTAATTCTTAGATATATGCAAGGATATTTCCAATTTTCAAATGACAAATTTTACATATATAGTAAGAAATACATTAACAGAGGCAGATAATTTGTTGTTTTTTTATATTCCATTTGGGGAAACTGGTAGTTTTAAGTGCAATGTCTTTCTTTCAGATAAATGTGAAGTGCAAAGCAGAGCAACCAGGATGATTAGGGGACTGGAGACTAAAACATATGAAGAACAGCTACAGGAACTGGGCATGGCTAGTCTAGTGAAGAGAAGGCGCAGGGGAGACATGATAGCAGTGTTCCAATATTGAGGGGCTGCCACAGAGAGGAGGGGGTCAAGCTATTTTCCAAGGCACCAGAAGGCCAGACAAGGAATAATGGATGGAAACTGATCAAGGAGAGATTCAACCTAAATATGAGAAATTTTCTGACAGTGAGAACAATCAACCAATGGAACAGCTTGCCTTTGGAAGTTGTGGGAGTTTTATCACTGGAGGCTTTCAAGAAGAGATTGGACTGCCAATGGTATAGGGTCTCTTGCTTGGGTAGGGGGTTGGACTAGATGACCTTCCAACTCTGTTAGTCTGTTAATCTGATAAAATTCATCTACTTAAGCCCCCGTTCAAATAATTTTGAAACTGAACCAAGGATGTCCACAGCACCTGTCCTTGGCTTAACAATGACAGAGATGATCGAGATGCTGTCTTTTTTAATATTTGTGTTTTATTGACTTATTTTTATCCTGCCTTTATTAGTTTTATATCTAACTCAAGGTGATGAATGTAACTAATACATCTATTTTTCTCCACAACAACAACCTTGTAAGATGAGTTTGGCTGGGAGAGAATGTCACCCGGCCAACTTTCATGCCTAAAGCAGGACTAGAACTCACAGTCTCCTGGTTTCTATCTTGGTACCTTAACCACTAGACCAAACTGGCTGTTTGTGTTGCACAAACATTGTGTAACAAACATTGGGTTGCAAAAATAATAAATGCATGTGCTGCATGCATGGAAAAAGAGTTGAGTCTTCAGTAGTTTGGTCACTCACCCAGTTTGAAGCTAGGAAGTGGCATGTTCATGAACTGAATGATTAAATTGTAAAATCTCTAACACTCAGGTGATAAGAGTCTTAGTTTCCCAATATGGCAGTATGGAACGGTTCTGGTGACCATTCCATAAACTGGACTCAAAACTAAGAAGCCTTTCTCGTTTTAGTCAGCTGCTGAAAAATACAAATAATTAATAGTTATTCACTGTGTTTCTGCTATCAGCCATTAGAAGAGTAATACAAAGAGTAATATTGGAATATTCCTTTTCAAGTTTTTAGAGTACACTCTGGTCCGGATCTCGGCCTTTGTTAGAGCTATTGAGTGGCTCTCTAAATATTCTATGCAAAATTGGAAGAAAACAAATCAAAGTAAATTGCAGGCTATCAGAGTAAATTGCAGTCAGTTGAAAATATTGGATAGAGCTTAATTCAATTATTTTAGTTCTTCAGCAGCAATATTTTTGCATATCCTTTTTTCATTCTAGGAGTAATTGTTAGAGACCTTTTCTCTAGTATCAAGAAAATTTCAGTTTCTGTTTTCTTACACCTTACTGTTTAACATTATGGTTATCTACCCACACAGTTGGATGGTTCAATGTTCCTGAGCTGATTACTAATGCAAATGACATACTGCACTCTACAGAAATTCCAGAAATAGATAGGCTTCCTTTTAAAATGCAGGCATAAAATGGATAACATAAACCATCTAACCAGAGTATGTTTCTGTCATTTTCAATATTCTCCTAGCCTATGTCAGGGTACATCAGCTAAGCTTTGTGTCAGCGTTCCATCCAAGTTCCAATAAATCACTCAGCACTCGGATAAGAATTCATCCAAGTAAGAGTTTATTAAAGAAACCATGTTGGCACATCTGGGAAAAACCTGAATCTGATGGCCCAGGTTTTTCCACACCCAAAAGAGAATCAAAGATCCACCTCTTCCCCACCCCACCCCCACATCAAAAATTAACATTCCCCAATCCTGTCCTATACCCATCATCCTTCTTTCCATCTTGTCACACCTCTTCCAGGTGCTGGACAGGATGGCCTTCACCCAATTTAAAAAAAATGTTGTTTTGTCTACTAACCTTTCTAACCATATGAGAAAATTCCCCCTCCCTATTTCCCATGTGCTTTTGTGTGGCAGCCTGCAGAGGCCTTGTACTCATAGCTTCCAAGGCTGACACTTTGGTTTGTTCTAACCATGGTTTGTTCCATAACCCTCATGTACATGTTAGACTAATGTTGACATGACGTGCAACCAAAGCTTAATTCTTGACATACAATTCAGTCTAGTTGTGCTTGCAGCCACTTTCCTCTTGCTTGCTGTATCTTTCTCCACTATATGAAAGAGTCACGAATGGAAACATTTAAGCAGGTCTTATTGGAATTATTACAGATATGAAGGAGGGTCAGAGAACAAGCACTGTCCAGCCCAAATATGGCTTTAAAAAAAAGAACCATAAGGCATATATTACTTTCTCTATAAAAGGGCATTACTTCTTATTTTCTAAGAGAATCACCCTGTTTTAATTTATTAACTCACAAAGAGATCACATGTAATTGTCCCTAGGGCAGGCTGATCTTCCTAGAGCAGGGCTGTCAAACTCCTAGCCCGTGGGCCAGATGCGTCACACGCTGGCCACACCCACTCCCAGTTTAGCGAAGGGGAAAAAGTCCCAATACGTCACGTGATGCTGCCATGATGACGTGAGTTTGACACCCCTGTCCTAGACCATCATGAGACCAGACTTAATGGCTGTGCATTGGAACCTAGGCACTGAATATATATATTCAGTGCCTTGCAATTGGTGGGTTCCTGATTTTATCAGGGGTATCTTTGTGTGAGTACATTTTGTCCTGCCTTTATTAACAAGCAATACCAATCCTATTTGAAATGATACTATGTCCTTAGTGCTTTTTTCCCTGTTTAGTCTCTTATTAAGTCTGAACTAGGAAAATGTATGTTGGGAAACACACTTAGAAGATCACATCTTGGCTTCTTTTCTTAAATATTCACTGACAAGAAGGACGATTTCAGTAGCATTAACATAAAGAACACTTCTCTAAAATTCTGGTTGTTTGGGAGTGTTTTTTAATCTGGAAAAAAATGTTTGATTTGCATTTCGGAGACAACTCAGAGGAAATAAAAATAGCAATAAAAACCCAGTATTTCTGTGACTAGTAAGAACAGAAGACAGACAACTAAATTTTCTTTCTATCTGGAAAAAAAATATCCCCAAAATCAGATGGATATATTTAACCAGAGGGAGGGTAAAATTCTGCTGAGAAAATTCTATGCATAATTATCTCAAATTTGAGGAAAATTGTCTCCTTGATATAACTAAATGATGAATCTCCATAAGCAAGGAGAACCAACTGAGTATCTCTTAAGAAGGAGTTCCATTATTGGGGGGGGGGGGGCTGTCACTGAAGAGATCCTGCTCCTAGTTACCACACTATAGATCAAACTTACTAAGGGACTACAAAC
>JANHFL010005006.1:13786-33913 GCA_032468155.1 Oxyrhabdium leporinum
CGAGATCTTTTTTTTTTCCCCATGAGAAGTTGGAAAGTCTGAACTACAGTGGGTTTTTTTTTTTACCATAGTCCCACAGACTTCTTCCACGTGCAAAGGAGAGCAGACCTGGAAAGCAGGTTAGTGAAGGGATGTGGCTGCCCTGGGGGTGGGGGATGGGTGAGGGCTTGGCATGGGTGGTCTGACTGAAGGGTCTTTAGGTAAGCTGGTGCGGAGCACATGGGGAAGCTCCTCAGCCTCTGCCTTGCTTCATCCTCCACCCTCCCACCGCCTCGCTTCGGTCCTCTTTGCAACATGCAACCTTTCACAGTAACGAGAATTGCAGGCACAGTTGTCTCCCACAATCTTCCAGAATTGCCTGCAATTCTTGTTACTGTGAGAGGCTGAACGTTGCTTCCGGGCAGGGGAGGTTTGGTCCCCTTACCCAGTTACCCACTGCTGTTTCTTTCTCTCCTTCCCCCCTCCCTCCATCTCTCTCTCTCTCCCCCCTGCACTACCAGCAGCAATAGAAGGCAGAGGCATGGGGGGGGGGAAGAGGCGATCCCAGCTGCCTGGCTCGTGGGAGGCTTGCTGGAAGCTTGCGCAGCAACACCAGCAACAGGCAGAGGTATGGGGGAGGCAGGGGATCCAGACGCCTTGTGCTGGTGTTTCTTTGGCGCAGCCGCAGACAAACCGAGAGACAATGGGATGGAGTGGGCAGCATGTTCAGATCGCCTCTGCCTCCCCCATTCCTCTGCTTCAGCGCAGAATGACTTTTGCCCGTCTCTTTCTGGATGCAGAGCTTCTGCCTGTTGGGCCACTTCCCAAAGCCAGCAGCTCTGCAGCCAGCCACTTTGCTTTTTCCCTTTTTCTTCATGGGAGGCTTGCACGGTGGCACCAGCAGCATGTGGTGGCAGAGGCATGGGGGAGGCAGAAGCATGGGGGAGGCAGAGGTGATCCCAATGCACCGGCCCCTTCGTCCCACTGTGTCTTGGCTTGCCTGAGCTGCACCGAACAAGCACCAGCACAGGGCATCTGGATTGCCTGCCTCCCCCATGCTGGTGCCGTTGCTGGCACGCAATCCTCCCACAATCCTCCCAAAGAGGGAAAAAGCAAAGCAGCTGGCTGCGGAGCTGCCAGCTTCATGCGCCCCCCATGCCCGCACCGCCACTTTTGCTGCCCACACCCATCCCCCTGGGCTTATTTTTGGGGTAGGGGCAATATTAGGCCACCACAAAAAAATGGGGTTGGACTTATTATTGGGGTGAGTCGCGTTGGCAGATCACGGAAGATGTTGGCAGATCTTTTTTTTAATGATTTTTTCCAGTATCTTCCCAGGTATTGATGTTAGGCGTGGGTCTGTTTTTTTTTTTCCTTTTTTGAAGATTGGAACCACATGAGCTCTTTTCCAGTCCTCTGGTAGTTCCCGGGTGCTCCAGGATTTTTGAAAGATGTGTTGCAATGGTTCTGAGATGATCTCTGCCAGCTCCTTTAGAACTCTGGAATGTAATCCGTCAGGTCCTGGTGATTTGTGTTTATCGAGATCAGACAGGTGTTTTCTTACTATTCTTTTTCAAGAAAAGATTGGATAGCAATTTGTCCAGGATGGTATAAGGATTCCTGCCTGGGCAGAGGGTTGGACTAGAAGACCTTCAAGGTTCCTTACAGTCTATGATAGAAGATTGAAAAAAAGGCAAATAAAAAAAAGGAAAGGGAAACAATGACCAATCAGCAACCAGTTATTAAGCAATCAGTTTGTGATTATTAAAAACAGCAACAACAATATAGTGGACTTTAAATCCTAGACTGACTTTTGGCTTACTCTTCTGTGAATTTATCTGGCCATAAGTAAGCCATTTTAATCACCAATCAAATGTACACTGAATTATCAATGGAGCGAAACAAACATAAGTATCTCCTTCTGAATCACTGATCCATATAATTCTGTATTCTTTAAAGTTTTTCAAAGACCATCTCCTGGAGTGCTTTGAATGAGTTGAATCTATTAGTATCCATCCCTCTGTCTGTGTGTGCATGTATGTATTGTGTGCGTGTGTGTATGTGTATCTACACACAAACACACACACGTGTGTGTGTGTGTGTGTAGATATGTGTGTGTATATATATGTGTGTGTGTATGTGTGTGTGTGTATACACACACACACACACACATACATATATACACATACACACACACACACACACATTATAGCAAATCCTACCTTTCTACTTCTACTATATGCTTTCTACTTTTCAAACTTGATTCCCCATCAGACTATCTTAGAAAGGAAACAAAGACATAATGAGATCAAAGACAAAATATGTGAATATTTCTGTCCTATTATAAAGAACCCCACAGCTGTGAACTGCCTAGTGCCAGCAAAATAAACCAGATGGAGTGCATCAATGGAGCCTGTCCAAGTTGTGAAGGATAGCACAGAATGTCCTCCTATCATAATGGATTGTTTTAAGATGGAGCCAGTATAAACTAGGAACAGAAGCATGCCAGGGCACAGCAAAGTAGCCCTACATGTCACAACAACATGCTACAAGCTTCTAGGATGTTTCTGAAAAAGTGGGCCTTGGGATCCAAGTACCTGGCACATTTATGAAGGATGAAAAGTGGGAATAAAAAGCATTTTCTATAGCCTACCAATATAGCCAGAAACTGAGAAAAAGGACTTTCAGTGGCATACTAGCTTGGACTTACATTCTTAAGAAATTAACCAATTAATGTAAGATTACTTTTATGGGTAAATAATTCCCAGCCTGTGTTTAAGATATGTTTTGTAAAACTTGCTTACAAAGTTAGGCTTGCATATCAGATGAGGCCCAACTTTAATCCATTTTTATTATGGACTTGCCAGAGGCCATGACTCATTTGTCCTCATATTCATATGACCTGTCTCAGGCTTAATGTGAATGTCATGGAAGTATGTTGTTTGGAATACATAGGCCCTACTCAGGCTGAACCATATTGAATTTAACTATGAGAGAGTTTAACTGTATAACCTCAAACTTTTTCTTGGACCATGTTTTCAATAGGCCAGCTCAGAATATACCATACCTAAATATGCTTGGCATGCTTTTCTTTCATGACTGATAATAATAATGTCCTAAACAATGTTTCTTGCACTTTACAAATTAATTGTAAGGAATCTTCCAACCGAAAGATAAGTACTATGGGAATCGCTTTTTGTGCTATGTTGCTTTTAACTGACCATTTCCTAGTGCAATTGTAACTTTTCATATTGCCAAAAATGGAACGATAATGTTAATGAACTTTTAGATCAAGTTTGTCTATTTTCTGTATAGTCTGCATAGACTACATATCTTTCATACTGCTTGGGATCTGCATTCCAAAAATGTATGTGCCCACAGATTTATTTTTCCCAATAAAAATCTAAACTTACATATACATATTGTTGTGCTCTATTCTTTCATACACAGATAATGCAACCAGAGAAAAATGGAGTGCTGCAGATGAAGCAACAGTGGGATCAGTAGAGAAGAAAACAGAGTGAAAAATGTAGCAAGAAACAGGCAGCGCAAGATGTAGAGAAAGCAATGGGTGGTTATGAGGGAAGAAAAGATTAGCCACTCTGCACATTGTGCCAGAGTTGGGAGAACACATTATTTTGATTTTGTGAATATCCCTCTGTTGATGCAGCCTAGGAATACACTGGCTTTTTTGACAGCTGCAGCACACTCCTCACTCATACTTAAGTGATTGTTCTCTAAGATTCCAAGATCCTTCTCACAGTACTGCTGTTGATCCAGGTACCATCTATTCTATACCTGTGCATTTGGTTTTGCTCGCCTAAGTGTAGAACCTTACTTTTCTCACTATTGAACTGCATTTTGTTGGATAGGACCCAATGTTCAAGGCTATTAAGCTCCATCCGGATCTTGAGCATATCTTCTAAAATGGTGACAATTCTCCCCAGCTTGGTGTTGTCTGCAAATTTGATAGATTCCCCTTCTATCCCTTCATCTAATTCATTTATGAAGATGTTGAAGAGTATTGGGCCTAAGACAGAACCTTGAGGTACCCAACAGCATACCTCCCTCCATGTAGATGTAGTTCCATTGAGGACTACAATGGAATGCAGTTGGTCAGCTAGTTACTATCTATCTAGTGGTGATGCCATCTATTCCACATGTCAGACTGAGCACATAAAGGCATTTAGACAAAACTGAATGTTGTACATTGGCTTGCTTACCTATTGATAATGGATAAAAGTACATTTTGGGACCTGAACCATAATGAGCTAGCAACTCCAGGTTCTGTATGAGATAAAACGTAATTGTGTAACTAATCTTCCTCTGCAGTTCGAAACAAAGAATTGGCCTATGGAAAGAATAATGGAAGACATAGCGAAAAACATGTCATCATTATGTTCTTCATTAGACCACAAGAACAAAGACAGAAATGCTTATACTCTTATTAACCTCAGTTCTGAAATGAAGAAGACATAAAACTAACAGAAGCTATAGGAATCAGCTGGCCATTTTCCATGTCTTTCTGCCAACTGCAGGTTGGGCCAGTCAAAGAAGTGATGCTTTTCTTAGAGAAAATTTACCCAACACATTAAGTCATAATGTGGTTTCTGCTGCAAAGTATTGCATAAATTCAGATATTTGTTATGTAAATGCTAGATTTTCACTTAGGCTATTTTGTGAATCTTGCTTCCATTACGTTTTGCTGGAATACCTGGAGATTTAAAGTGTTCAAAGGGATATAATGGTGACTAGAACATTTCTACTCCACTTGTGAAGATTTTTCCATGATGAGATAGAAGGCTTACAACATGTGTTCAAGGACATGTGGCTGAACTTCCTTTGAACCCTTTTAAGGTCTGACTATACATGCTTCTTATGCAACTTCAATCAAATACAGATAGTATTTAAAAAGCCCTTCTACTGAATTTGCATTAATCTGGTTTATTTAATACTTTTTATTAGATTTATATGCACCTGTCTCACCAAAAAGGTAGCTCTGGGTAGCTTACAAAATAGTAAAAAGATACATATAAAAACAGTTAAAATTAAGAAGACTTAAATAAGTACTAAAGCCAAGAGTCAGACAGCATGGGGCATGGGGGAGAGGTCTCTTTCTGACCCCGTCAATCACCTTCAGCGAAAACTGCCCCCATCAAGGTCACAGCCAGCTGGCAAAACCAGATTTTAAGGCTCTTCTGGAAGGCCAGAAGGATGAGGGCAATAAAATTGACCAGCCATTTTACATTGATACTTCCATGGAGGTACTCTTATATTTCATATAGAACCCTAATGTTCCTTCCCAGAAGGCAGAATAACTGGCAAGGCCCATTTGGTTTGATTGGATAAAACAGAGCCTAGAGTTTCTTCTTTTATTCAGCAAGATAACTTGGAAATATGACCACTGACCATGACCACTCTGCTGAGTCACAGTTAAAGAGAACAAGTTAGTGTTCTGGTGGGCCAAACTGTAATAGAAACTGAACCAGTAGTGGTTGGAAAAACCAACTTAGTAGAGATCTTTAAAATATTGACCAGGCCGGTCTCCTCTCCTATTTAGCAGTTGGACAGAAAAGATAGATTCTGCAAACAAGGACAATTGCATAACTGTCAACATGCTTCTGCTCCTATACCTAAGTCTAGGAGTTCTTTTAGATCCGAAATTTTTGTAGAAGGCCTATTGAGTGGTCAAAGTCCAACCTGAATATTCTACTGAAATTGCTGAAAGATACTGAAATTTCTATTGAAAAATTGGTATCTAGAAACATTTCCCAGCATCCTAAATGTCAATTCCCCTCTTACATCCTTGTGACAGGCATATTGGCTTTGTTAGAGACACACAGCATAGTTGCCAACTTGCCCTGAGACTGCCAGAAAAAGTTAATGTGGAGTTCTGGTCTCCTCCCAGGATGCATTTGGGCTGCTGCCCATAATGATATGTATAATTGCAAAGGCCTGCCAAAAAAAGCAGGCTGGATTTAATTGAGTCAACACACTGCTATTAATAATAAAATGGCAGAGGCTTTGCTATTAATCACTCATGTTGGCTTTATAGCAGGAAGTGTAAGGTATCAAACAACACCTTTACACTAAAAACTTATCAGAAGGAATAATATACTCCTGCTCTGATTTTTTTTAAAAAAGAACAAACAAGGAAGAAAGAATGCCCTTTAAATAGACACTACTTTCTAGAGCCTCAGTTAAAATTTTTATTTCTGCCCCACATATGTCCTGTGAAAGGAAGCGGGCTAGGTGTATATTATAGAAAAGGAATGCATGTGGGGCATGGTAATCTCTTTTTTCCCTTTTTTTGAAGGTAGGAACCACATCATCTGTTTTCCAGTCCTCTGGTAGTTCCACAATGCTCCAGGATTTTTGAAAGATGTGGTACAGTGGTTCTGAGATGACATCAGCCAGCTCCTTTAGAAATCTGGGAAAAACAATGTACTTATATTATAGCTTTTTAAAAATGATTTGTACATCAACAAAACATTGAAAAATGTAAAAAAAAAGAAGAAAAGAAGCCAAAAACCATATAGCAAGTATTAAAAACCTCTTACTAGTATAATTTGATGAAAAAAATATAATGTCCATGTTCAATATTTATATTCAAAAATCATATATAGAAATGGAGTCAACTGAATACAAATTACTTCAGAATATAATTAATAAAATGAAGATCAAATATATCCTTATATCCTACCTTTGTACAGGCATTCAGAGTGGCAAACACGTCCTCACTTCTCCAGTTTTCCTCACAATACCACCCATTGACTGGCCCAAAGTCATTTTTGGAGCTTCCATGGCTGAGGCAGATGGGAATCTGGGTCTCTTTACTTCTAATCTAGCACCTTAACTACCACATCAGACTGGCTGTGTGAGAAAATTTGGAAAAAAACACTTTTTTTGATGTAGAGTTTTTTTTTTATTTTAAGACATACATATCATTGTGTTGGCTGGGTATCGTTAATTCCAATATAAGAAATATATATATATATATATATATATATTCATTTTTTTCATTTATTCATTACTTCATCTTAATGATAATGTTATATCTAACAATACCTTTTTCAAAATCTGATCTTAATCTCTTATCTTCACTTTAATAGTATTGTATAAAAATACGTATAACAATATTTCCCTCCTAATTTTTAAATCTATTCTTATCTTTAGTACATCCAATCATTTTTTTTATTTATTCAATATTTATTACATCATTCTAATAGTAATATCATTTTTAGACATACCTAGTAACCTCTAATCTTCACTTTAACAGTATTGTATAAAGATATATGTAACAACATTCTCCCTATTTCTAATTTTTTATTTTTTTTTAACCAATTCTAATTTTAATACAGCCAATCATATTTTTTTAAAAGAAACTTTGTTATCCATCATCTCTCATCCTCTTAGAAATTTCCCTTCTTCTCTTTTTAACTTACCTTCCATACTCCTTCCTTGGGTCTTTATCTATATCTTTTGTTGGGAAAAAAAACATTCTTAACTACAGGTAGTACTTGGGTTCTGAGGTCAATTTGGAATTGCCATCACTAAGCAATGTGGTTGTAAAGCTCAATATTGCATTACCATGCCACTTAATGATGGCAATTCCAAGCAGTCCCGATTGCTATCATTAAACGAGGGACTTGTATGACCATGATGTTTGACTTCCTGCCATCTTCCTCACTGACTTTACTTGTGGGAAGCCAGCAGGGAACATTGGAAACTGTGATCATGTGACTGTGGGGATGCTACAGTGGCCAGAACTCTGAGGACTTGTCATAAAGACCCCTCGTTCTGTGCTATCCCAAGTTTGAAAGATTGCTGAACAAGATGTCATAACCTGAAGACTATCTATAAAGACAAATTCACTTTTCAGCCAAGACTCTTTTGCATATATTACATACCAGTGATCCAAAGAGATGTATTGTGGATCAGTAAATCAATTATTTTATGTGTATCATTTTATAAGTTTATTAGGAAGAAATTGATAATGAAACCGTACTAGAACTAATGACAAAAACCATTTATCAACATTTCACATCCACCCACAACCTGTTCTCCATGAAAGACTAGGTCAGGCCAATGGAGGTTTAGCATCTTGCTTCTTCCCAGACTTAATCATTCCCTCACTACATTAGCTTTCACAGGGTAAAAAAGGTTGTCTTTCTCCTCAGTTTAAGCCTGATGCCAAGGTACTCCAACCTTAGAAAGAGGAGTACTTTGATTAAAGAAGACAAAAGAATCTTTAGAAATTGCATACATTATGTCAGAAAAACTAAAGCATAAGAAACAAAAAATAAGAAAAAGAGTCAGGGAGTATGTTAGGAATATAAAAAAGGGCAACAGAATGTAGGTCCACTGTGAAGAGTTAATGATGAGGTAGTTATGAATGATGGTTAGGAAACATTACTTCTGAACATCTATGTTTCGCCTGCCTTCTCTCAGAAAGAAATGTAGCCCCAACCGATCATACCATAGTTATGCCATTGGGGAAAGGGGACAACAGCTTAGTGTCCACTAGAGGATCTCCAACAGTTTACCATCCAGCAACTCATCAGTTCATGTGACAGCCCATTCCACTGGCTGACACTTGTATAATCTGGAGGTTCCTCCCAAAGCCTAGCATGAATCTCTTTGAATGCTAAATGTAGCAGAATTATAGATTTCTGAAGCAAAGAAACATTCTCTTGAGGCAGCCAAAAGTTACATTCTCCAATTTAGCTGTCATGACACACTACTGTGATGACCCAGGGCATGGCAAGAAAGCAACACAGCCAGAGAACAGGTCTGCAAAACAGTAACCAGGGGCAGCAGTCCAGTAAGCAAGGTTTGCAAGAAGTTCAGCAAACCAGGCAAACCAGGCAAGCCCCACTAGACAGAGCACAGCAATCTCCAGGCATCTGCAGGTGCACACGAGGCTCCACAGATTCAACGCTTGTTCCTGACAAATGCCCCTCCCACAGGCAATTCCTTACATCTCAGTTCCCAGGTGTGCCTTGTGAAGGGTGACGGGGCACTCTCCTCGCTCGTAGCCAGCTCAGTCTGTATTGATCTTGCCTTCTCTCTTCTCTCCGTGCTCTAGGATCAGGAGGGAGTGGTCCTTGCTCATCGCCTGAGCTCTGTTTCTCATGTTCATCTTGTCCCTGTTTCTCCCTGTCTACAAGCTGTTCTAATCCTGAAATGCCTTGGCCTGACTGGCTCTGCCCTTCCCCAGTTTCCTCCTCAATCTCTGTCAGCTCCTGTTCCAGCTTATCTTCTCACACAGATTCAGGCTCCAACAGGGGCATGACACTACTGACTTATATTCAGCTTGAGACCATCTACAATTTCACAAGTATTCTTACATCTCTTGGGTGTCATCTCCTGGTTTTCTGGATTTGTGCAGTTGTCATGCAACTGTGGGATACATCTGGTCAAAGATAGACTTTGAGAGAGATCTTTTGTTAAGTACATATAGGTGGATCAGGTGACTTACCCTTCAAGCCAGAGTTAGTGGTAGCAGTAGTATGGTAATATTTATTATGCACTTATGTGAGTATAGGTATAGAATAAAAAAGTGGCATAATATATTACAATTCATTACATCATATTATAAGGAGCCTCTAAACTATAATATGTATCACATGTATTCACTGTATATTAAACGTAACACAAATTATAAAATTGCTTTAACTCATTGAAGCAATTCATTCTTACTGATTACACTCAGTGGTTCTGGTCTCTTTTACAACTAAGTAGTGATAAATATAAGTAGTCCTCAGCTGCTCTGTTTGGTGACCATTCAAAGTTACAATGGTAGTGGAAAAGTAATTTAATTTTTCAACCTGTCCTTGCACTTCCACACATTATAACATCCCATAGTCACATGATAGCTATTTGTACCCTTTATAGCTGGCTTCAAATAAGCAGAGGCAATGGAGAAGCTGGCAATAAAACCACAAGTTGCAGTCATGATGCCTTGTTTTAACAACCTCAGGTGACCCACTTAACAACTGTGGTAGAAGTGAGGTCATAAGTCTGTCACTGTCACATGATGTTTTGCTTAATGTTTTGCATCACTTAGCAACAGAGTTTTGCGGTCATTAAGTGAGGACTATCTATACAAAGGAAACCCCTCCCCCATCCTATCCAAACCACCCATTCAACTGCCTAGCATACTTAGAACTAATAGAGCAGAATTTGCTTGTCCTGTTGGATCAGGAGTGTCCAATTCGCATAGTCACATGACGCATAGCAACTTTTTTCCCCTTTGCTAAACTGGACGTGGGAGTGGCCAGTGCATGACACATCTGGCCAGCGGGCCGTGAGTTTGACAGCCCTGTGTTGGATTATAGGTCTCTCACTGAAGGCAGCAACCACTTTAAGACCATTGATTTACTTGTTCTTAAAAAGGAAAAAACCCAGAAAGAAATTCAGCCAAAAGGAGCAGACCCCAGCAACCAAACTAAAGGGGACCAAAGCAGACAGGCTGGATCAATTGGATTCAAGCAGATCACTAACCCTGACTGTACCATCTCAAGCCACTTCTTCATGAATTCTAGATTGTCTTCATGGAACGACTTGTGCAAGCAAAAGGAATAATCATGTTCACTATGGAACCTGAAGCTATCTTCAGACTATCTTAACAATGGATCGATGCTGAGAAACAGATGAGGATGTATCAAGTTGTAAGTCGGGTGCTTTGACACCTGGATAAGAAGATTAGGTGGACTATGTGCATGGGTTTTCAAAACACCTTTTTTCCTGATCTTAATCTCAGTTACAACTAGAGTTCAGTCAGAAATCAGCACAAATTTGGCACCAGAGAGTTCGTAGCCATTACATCCCAAGGGGCCTGCAGAAGAGCCATCCTTCCCAGAAGGTTGGGTGGGATTTTATAGATTCATTTCTCTCTTAAGTAAATAAGACAAATTTTCCAAAAGAGAATTCTGGCCTGGAGTGAGAGGGAATGAACAGCAATTCAGTCATACATACATACTGTACACATTCACACCCTGCTATTAAATTCTTCAACATAAAGAGCACCATGAAGTCTTCAGGAAGCTTCAAACAAGGTGTAAAGGAATACAATGTATAAGAAAGAGCAAAGGGACCTTACCGTGAAGTTGACAGAAACTATCCATTTCCTTTTTTCCATCCTGTAAAATATCCATGTACAAAGGAATACATTTTCTGTGCAGGCAAGCAAATAATCTACACGCAACAAAATCCTCTGAAACTACAGAGCTGAACAAACTAAATCATTTAAAGGAAAAAGGAGTATCTTTCTCAGCACTGACTTTCTAACAGATTCCTTGAATATGAATACAAATATTTATCACTATTTTTAAAAACAAAACAAATCAACCCTCATTCATGCACCAGACAATTTCTTTAAAGTCCAGTGCATTCTATAACTCTGATTTTTTTCCCCTCTTATTCCTTATATACGTAACAAACCTGAACCTCGGGAGAAATTCACTCCATTGTTAGAAATAGCCAAAACTGGCTTGCAACTAGCAAAGATGCCAAGATTTTGCACCTTGCTCTGTGACCTAAAGCAAAAATGACATGAACATTGACAAATTTGACAAGGAAATTTGTGCAAAAAACAACTTCTATTTGGCTAGCCAAGCAGCAAATATGTCGGATGATATGCTTTATTAAGCAATCCATTTTTCAGCAATAGCTGAGCCATCTGCAAAGGTTAGCGTGCATCAGGCTTTCTACAGAATTTCATCTGCGTCTGCAGCTAGGTGCGACACACAACCACATTTTTCATGTACATACAATTTTGGATGCAAATCGAATACTTGATGAAAGAGGTGACCTTCCAGATTGACTTCACCATATAGTAAAGTCACAGGAAGAAAAAAGCCAAAAGAGAAAGGCAAATCTACCCAATTTCTACTGGGAAATATAGGGTGGTTAGTTGTGGGAAGCAGAGAGTACCCAAATCCAAAAAGAAAGGGGAGGAATTAAACAGTTTGTAAAAGAGGGCAAAAAAATAAAATCTTTCACTTATAAAATTCTGAGTTAATAATTCATTCTGAACATCTGCAATTTCAAATCTGTATTATGGTATGTTATATTCAGAAACTGATAATTTATAAAGAAAAAGGGCTGATAACAAAGACAGAAAATGTCTAAAATAAAACATCAAATAAAAGTTATGCTTAATCAACTGGCAAAAATGTTCCTAAGCAAAGAGTTCCAGAGTTTGCAAACAAGACAGTCCTTTCCGTTGTACTCATTAACTGAACCTGACAACTGTTGGGGAGCCCTTCTTAAGATCTTAGAATAAATGAACCATGTTTTAAGCCTGGAAAACAAAAGGAAGAAACTGAGACTGGCTCTGCCCTGTTTCATGGGTATAAGAGGAAGGAAAAGAAAAATGCACTGTGCCTTTCAAAATTCTGTTACAGCAGCTTGCATCAATTTATTTCAAGACTAACTGGTGAAGTTGGTTTTCTAGTCTGGCCTATCTCAAATGGCATACAATTTGCATTTAGCTTATGCTTGATACAACGTCAAGGCATGGCTCACAGCAGTGATATTTTTCCTTTAAATTGATATCAATCAGTGCAGGATGTAAACAATATGACATAGCTTGTCACCTTCATAGATGAGTGGATGATCTGCCACCCATGTAGTTGAGTGGGATGACCCTGTCACATAATGGTCACCTCAGACTTTTGCTATGCATATCTACTTCCCTATGGCCCTACCCATTACTTTTCTTAATGGTGTGGTAGACCAGGACATAGATGCCAGCTGTTATAGTAACATCAATTCAAATCAGCCTCTAAGCAGGGGATGCTGAAAATAGGAAAGCTGGTCTCATAGCTTATTGGGCAAACCCCACCCCACTAATCAGTATTCTCATAGCTTATTTTGATAGCGAATTTAGTAGCTTTTGAAATAGGACTAAACTTATCCAAGGTCAGCAGATCAGAAGTTGAAGGTTTCCCCCTAAAATAAGACAACTGCTATCATCTTACCAAGCTGATAGTAGCGGGGTCTGAGATATTATAGGTTTTTACAAACATTTGGCAAGCTATCCAATAATCAGTATTTTCTCAACCTCATCATCCAAATTATTACTCAAAATGGCCAAGGACAAAACGGTATGGCACTATCTCTCTCTAGTTTAAGAAAGAACCATTTATGAATACTCTCTGAATATGATTTGAGACAGCTATGTAGTCATTTAATTGTCATGCTATCCAGGTCACTCTTAACTAGTTGCTGATGAAGAAGCCGTGGGATACTTTGACCAACATTTTCCTGAAATTAAGATAGATTATGTCTACAGCATTCCAACAGTCTATTAAGAATCTAAAGATAAATTATCTGATCAAAAATAAGGTTAGGATAGAATGACAAAGATAAATCTGCACTGATTTCTAATAATTATTGTATTTTTTTTCAAAGTACTTGCAGATCAAACTGTTTTTGATCAGCATTTCTCAGATGACTGGTCTGCAATTGACTGAATCATACTTCTCCTTTTTGAAGATAGGAATAATTTTCACTTCCTCTAATGGGGCACTTCACCAGTTCTCCAACATTTCTCAGAAATAAGTGTTAGGGTTTGGCCAGACCATCAGATTATCCTAGGTCCTGAAAATTTAAATGCTGTTTGTATTAGGTCAACTTTCTACCTACCCGTTTGTCTTGTATTTCACAATTTTTATTTATTTATTGGATTTTTAATATTGCCCAACTTCCAGCTATTCTGGGTGGTTTCAGAGAAAAAGACACAGAACAATAAATATTTTCTGGTAAAATACGTAGTTTTTACTTGGTAGAGACTTAATGAGAAAGTGTTTTGTATCATTTTGCTATTTTCACTGAGCAGGTGATACATCAATTATTCTATATTCTTATTCCTTGACACATATCTAAAGAATACCTTTTTGTTGTCATTAATTGCAGGCAACTTATACATGCTCTTCCTTGGCATTATTTTCAATTCCTGTTTGTGTTGGGGTTTGTTGTTTATTTCTGGATTTTCACTAAGCTTTTGCATAGTGATATTAACTTTTGTTGTCTTCCACTTTTTTCTTCATAGAAATTGTTTGGAGCTATGCTTTTAGTAACTCCTTCTTGGATTTCTACCCATCTTGAAACTGTTTTCCCATTAGCTCCTTCTGACATGGCATACCCAACTGAAATATTTGTAGTTCTCCACTTATGACCACAATTGAGCCCAAAACGTTTATTGTTAAGCCAAGTAGTTGTTAAGTGAGTCTTGCCCCATTGTACAATCTTTTTTCCCACAGTTGTTATGTGAATCACTACAGTTGTTAAGTGAATCAGGGTCATTAAATGAATCTGGATTTCCCAATTGACTGCTTGTCCAAAGCTGGCTGAGAAGCTGAAAAATGGTGATCACATGATTCCAGGACAGTGCAACTGTCATCAACACATGCCAGTTCCCAAGCACTGAAATTCTGATCACGTGACTATAGGGATGTTGCAACAATCAGAAATGTGAAAACTGCTCATAAGTCACTTTTTTCAGTGCCATTGTAACTTCAAATGGTCACGAAATGAATGGTTGTAAGTCAAGGACTACCTGTACCAGACCCTTTAAAATTTTTTCATCAGATAAGTTAACTTTCAATGCAGAATTGCCAACCCATTTTCAAACATATTGAAGTAATAACCAATCAGTATTTGATAATTCATGTAAACCTCATGACTATCCCAAAATTTTGAAAATTGTTGACCCTTAATAGAAATACAAGCATTATTATCCTTGATTTCTATTTTTCACAGATTGTGGGTATGCTGTATGCCACCCAGAATTGCTTTTGGGAGATGGTGGCCATATAAATGTGATAAATAAATAAATAATACATGTAAATTGTTGCAGACAGGTGTGTTACTGGACTGGTTGGGACTGCTGTGGGGGCAGCCATGAACCATCAGTCATCTTGCCCTCAACACACAAAAGTTGGACTCAGTGGGGTGGAAAGAGGGAATTCTTAGGTGCTATTCATGGGCAAGATACTTGCATAGTGCAATGTGGAATGGAGATTGGATGGAAAGAACCCCATACTTGGGATGAGGCAACTGCAGTACAAAACTTGTTCAAAAGGTACAGAAACAACTGGAGAAAAGGGAGATGGGGAGTACTGACAGTTAAAGAATTCACACTTCAGAAATCCAACTGAAAGGATTTGGCAATGTGATAGAGAGCACCTGAATTAACAGCATCTGAATACAGGAACAAATAAAAAAACAATTTTATTAAGTGTTTACCATCATCCACCAACCAAGGAGAAGATATGGATGATACCTTTCAAAAGAAAAATGCAATTTTTCAAAGAGGCATAAAATAATAATGATGGGGTTCTATTATTAACATAGCAGTTGTGGAAAAAAACTGTGCCTAGTGTAATCCTTCTAAACATGCTTGAAGTTGGCAAGAGATGCTAAGAACAATACAAAAGACTTGGTCAGATATATTGAGAATAAAAGGAATAGAAAAAAAGTCAGCTGATCAGTCATTCAGTGGAAATGGATAAATGAAAAAGCAGAAGAAAGGGGAAATTTAAATATTGTCCCTTTTTTTCTAAAAAAAAGAGAAAAGAATCTATGGTCTACAACCTAGTTAGTTTTATATAAGTATCTCTGAAGGTTCTAGGGCACATCATAAATAAATTAATTGTGACTCTTAAAAACATGCTGATTTGCACGGTAATTAAATCTATAATATAACTCAAAAAAACACACTGTACTTGAATGTTCCTCATTGAAGGAACATAACCCTAGAATCGAAATCATGTGAAGTATTAGTAGCACTTCATAAAACCCTAGTAAGGCTACGCCTGGAATACTGCAACCAATTTTGGTCACCATACCACAAAAAAAGATGTTGAGACTTTGGAAAAAGTTCAGAGGAGAGCAACTAAGATGATCAAAGGCCTGGAGACTAAAACATATGAAGAACGGCTGCAGGATTTGGGTTTGGCTAGTCTAAAGAAAAGAAGAATTAGGGTTGATATGATAGCAGTATTCTAGTATTTGAAGGGCTGCCACAAAGAAGAGGGGGTCAAATTATTCTACAAAGCACCAGAGGGCAGGATAAGAAACAATGGTTGGAAACTAACCAAAGAGAGAAGCAACCTGGAATTAAGGAGAAATTACCTAACAGTGAGGACAATTAAACAGTGGAACAGCTTGCCTTCAGAAATCGTGGCTGTTCCATCACTGGAGGTTTTTAAGAAGAGACTAGATAGTCACTTATCTAAAATGGTATAGATTCTCCTGCTTGAGTAGGGGGCTGGACTAGAAGACCTCCAAGGTCCCTTCCAGCTCTATTCCATTCTAATTGTATAACTTGAAGTGGAGGGTATTATTGAACAGGGCATCCATAAGATTTAATCATGGGCTCCTTTTACTCTTCAATATTTTTATTAATGGCTGTATTGATAGAGGGGGTGATTATCAGAGAATTATACAGTTGGAAAAGACCATAGAACCTCTGAATTATGATCATCCAAACTTCTTGCAAGAGAAAACCTCTCATTGTTTGTGGCAACATGTTCTACCCACTGGCAGCTCAAACAATCAGGAAGTTCCTCCTAATGTTTAGATTAAATATCTCCTAATCCTCCTTCAAATGTGATATCCAAAACTACACAGACTACCTGAGGTAGTATCTGATCAATCTTTCTTGTTAACAATAATAAATTATTCTAAATAACCTTAATCTGCATTTGCTTTCTTATTGCAGCTGACATGTAACAGTAAATACTCAGGCTGAGAGATTAACTACAATTTCACAATCTTTACCACAGGTACCATTAACCAAGCCCAGTATTCTGTATCTACAGTATATCTGTGCATTTGATTTTTATTCCTAAATGCAGAACTTGGCATTTATCTTTATTCAGTATCATTCAGTTATTTTCCAATGTATTTTCCAACCTATTAAGATAATTTTGAATTTTTATTTTGTATTCCATAATGTTAGCTACCTATTCCAGTTCTGGGCCATCTAAAATCTGAAAAGCATTTTCTCCATCTCTTCATTCAAATCATTAGTGCAAGGCTAAGGAGCCTTATTATGGTTTATTATGACTAACATGTTTGTTATGAGCAACATATTCATAATAATTTGTTTTAAGATCTCACCCACTGTAGATATCCAGCTGACAGGACTTTAGTTTAATTAATGAATGTCTTCTTTTTGAAGACAGGAATGACCTTTGTTCCCTTGTAGTCTTCTGTAATCTCACTAGTCCTCTAAAGGGATTGCAAAGATCATAGAGGGAAAGATTTTGCACATACTTCCATTAATTGTTTCAATATCCTGGGATATAATGTAAAGTAATTGGCCCTCAATATTTAAATTAGCTACATTCCCCTTTTACCTTCTACTCTTTTCTAGGATGAATTCCTGCCCTCCTGGTGGATTGGGGAAGCATAATGATGGTCATCTAGAGGTACATTTCCCTTCTGAGAGAAAAGAGATGCAAAACAAGAGGTAGGAAGTTCTGCTATCTCACCATTGTAGGAAAAAAAATCCATCTCCAGTTCCAAGCTGAGAATAAAATGGAGGCTGCTTAAGAAAGAAAGTTTAGGCTGTTGGTTTGAGCAACAGCCAGCCAATCAAACAGTCCGAAACCAGACCATGACTCAGAAATATCTGAACAAACAACAGTCAGACTAATTTGCATCTCATAAAAAGATATTTAAAGACCTGTGTTCTGAAAGATGAGCTCAACTCAAAATGCACTGACAACGTCTCTCGAATGGTGCTGAAACATTTGCAACCAAATTGTCAAGCTTGGAGCTCAAATCAACACCCTAACTACCAACGTGAGCTACTCAAACACACGTTAACCACCTTCGGGGGTCCAACGCTCAATGCCACTTGTTGTTGGGAAAGCTTCGCCTGAAGATAACCTTCCACATGCGAGCAACTATTCTTCCTTCACAAATGCCTAAGACAAAACATACTTCCTCAAAGCATTAACTTCAAATCTCCAATCAGTCATCCAGCAGCATGGACAATAGCAAGAGAGGATGGTAAACGCATGATCAGCCTGATGATAACAGATGCTCACAACTGTCTCAACAAATACATAACATGCCTCACTGAGCAAAAGCTCTTATGCAACAATACCATTGGACCACAACTTATGCAAAGTTTGAATGCAGCAATCGAGCACAGAACAACAAATACAAGAGAAAAAAAAGCACACTGCCCTGCATAGCAAACTATCCAGACTAACGGCCAAGATCTCCCACAACAAAGAACAAGCCTGAATCAAGAACCTATACAACCAACAACTCAAAGATGAGGAACAACAAGTCCTGATAAAGAGACTCAACTTCAAACACAAAGATGCATCAAACACAGAATTCCTAGCAAGCCTAGAAAACGTCTTAAAATCAAAAGACCTCAGTGAAGAAGCCCAACAACAAATATGTCAAATCGTTGTCCCGATGCGGAGACCCAAACAAAACTCCACCATCTTTACAAAACAGGCACAGGCAATGAAGTCCCACAAAACTATAACAATATTGTCATCCTACCAGCTGACAAAGGTCAAATGACTGTCTTACTAGACAAGGCTGACTGCATACAAAAGGCCAAGCAACTCCTACAGGATACATCCACCTATAGAAGCATCAACACCAACCTAACTGTGAAGCTGACCAACAAGATCAACAAAACCCTAAAAAAGGTTGCAAGAATCAAATCAAATCACCAAAGAAGAATATCAGAGAGTGAAAGCAACCAACTCAAACATAGCTTAGTTCTATGGACTTCTGAAAGTGCACAAAGAAAACACCCCACTCAGACCAATTGTCTCACTCCCTAGCACACCCACTTACAACCTTGTGAAAGAAATGTGGAAATGCCTAAAATATCTAATTGGTGATTCCCAACACTCCATAAACAACCCCATGCAATTCCTTGATGAGCTCAAATAGCTACACATTGACAAAGATGAAACAATGATATCATTCAATGTTACCACATTATTCACATTGGTAGATCAAAAATTAGCAATTGACCTAATCAAAAACTACTGGACAATGAACAGCCACTGAGAGTACCACTTACAACACAATGCATATGTGAATTCCTCCAACTATGCTTGACCACCTACTTCAGATTTGACAGAAATCTATGAACAACTGACGGGATCACCTGTGGTCCTATATCCTATATCACCTCCTATATCCAGCCTAATTGCAGAAGTTATCATGCAAAAGATGGAAGAAATTGTACTTCCACAGATAAATCCCAAGCTAAGGGTATGCTACATTGATGATGCCTTTGTGATAATCAAGCACAATCAGGTCAATCAAACCTACCAAATGATCAACAATGTCTTCTTGGATATCCAATTTACAATAGAAACCGAGAATGATGACAAACTATCATTTCTGGATGTCCTTGTAACCGGAACCAACAATGGCCAACTTCTGACTTCTGGGGTTGATGTCACGGCAGGATTGATGCAGGGGAACAGGGTTCTGTATCCCCTTATCGAGTCTTCACCGCTGGAGGGGCCCCCCGAGGGGCTAAAGTCATCCTATAGGGGTGACTGATAAGGAGGGGCACCCTACAGGTCGCAGAGAGTGACAGCTCTCCTGCTTGACCTGGGGTTTTCCCTCTACACCTACGACAGAGAAGAGGCAGCCATAATGGCCACCGCACAGCTGTGACAGCTGACAGGAACCAAGATTGTGCTGGAGCAGTGAGAGTGGACAGTGAGTGAAGCTGGGTGAGATGATTCTTTAACTCTGCTTAGAACTTGACCCCAAAGGAAAATTAATCCCAAAAGGGGCTCACTGGAATGCTTTGTTAGCGGCGATTCAAGAGTCGAGCAAACAGACATCCCAACAGAAAGGAAAACAAAGCTTTAAAACATAGAAAGACCTGAAAGTAAATTTTATGGGCATAACTTTGAATAAGCCGCTTGAAATGTTGGATATTTGATTGTTCTTGAGATACTGTTCTGAGGACTTGTTTGAATTAATTTTAAAAAAATTACTGGCAAAATAACTTTAAAGTGGATTGTTAAGGCTGATTTTTGGCTAAAAGAGCCATCTACTGGAAGAATGGATATATAACATGTCATACTCCTAGAATAACAACCTTGAAAAACTTTGATAAGAGAAAATAGCACC
>JANHFL010005006.1:49815-63991 GCA_032468155.1 Oxyrhabdium leporinum
CTCTCTCTCTCTCTCTCTCTCTCTCTCTCTCTCTCTCTCTCTCTCTCTCTCTCTCTCTCTCTCTTCCTCCCTCCCCCTCTCTATCCCTCTCTCCCTCTCATTTCTGTTTTTCTCTCTTTTTCTTCTCCTTCTCCGTCTTTCCTTTCCTTCCTTCCCTTCTCTTCTTTCTTTTTCTATCTTTCTCATTGAATACGATAGCAAATCAAAAATAAAGTTATTAATTGTGGGAAATTGCTTCTCCATAATCTTTTCATAGTAAACTCTAAGTTGATAGAAGCTGGCAAGATTGTACTAACAGCAATATCATATATATTTTGATTTTTTTTGAGTTTGACAATATAATACATCATCCAAAATTATAAATAATCTCATTAGGATTATTCCTAATAAGCTTCCTAATCATCTTTGTTGCTGTTCTCTGCACACTTTCCAGAGTCTCAACATCTGTTTATATCATGGTGACCAAAACTGGATGCAGTATTCCAAGTGCGCTCTTACCATAAGGACTTGTAAACTGCTACTAACACTTCATGTGATCTTGAGTCTATCTCTCTGTCAATGCAACCTAGAATTGCATTGGCATTTTTGGTGGCTGTTACACTACTGGCTCATATGTAAGCGATTGTCTACTAGGACTTCAAGATCCCTCTCACAGTTACTGCTATTGAGCCAAGTTTCACCTAATCTGTACCTGAACATTTGGGTTTTCTTGCCTAAGTGTAAAATCTTGCTTTTCTCTACATTGAATTTCCCTGTCAATCTGCAAAATGACTTCAGCTGAAGCCATACTTACTTCTGCTTTGTTTCTTGGTTGCCATTCAGGGGGAGGAGGGAGAGCATGGACTCAGGAATGTGGTGCCTCAGCCGGCTAGCCATAACATCAACCAGCCAGCATGAGAACCAAGGTCATGTCAATGGAAACCTATTGAAGTTGAGCTTGAACCTATATCTGGACTGATCGGCCCATGTGACCTGAGAGACAAAAAGGGGGTGGAGGTCTTATTTTTTTTAACTATCCCTAAGCTCAGGAATTCATTACTCACAATGATGACACCAAGCTAGCTCTTACAATCTAACAAAAATCACCTGGGACACCTGAGACCAGGCCAACCACCTGCTACTGACCGGGAGAGTCAGAAAACCCCAGAGAATGAGGGCAGAAGGGATGTCGAAGGGAGCAGAGGCCAGTGAGCCTGACATTATCCTGGTGACGGCGTTGGTTATCGTGCCAGCAGCAGGGGAAACCCAGAAGCTGGACGTCCATCCAAAGTTTCAGGTGGAGAGAGCCAAGGCACTGTCAGCTAGGGGTGAGCCAGTGGTGATGGAGAGCCCTCATCTGACTGAAGCTGAGGGATGGTGGCAGGCAACGATGACAACCCTTGAGACCGAAGCCCCAACGGTGTCACAGAGTCTCTCTGGGGTGCACCTAACATGGTGGCAAGAGCAGAGAGTGATCGAGGAAGACAAGAGGGAGGACTGGAGCTACTTGACCATGCCAGTTGGCCAAGAGTTGGAGCAGCTCACGGAAAGGCTCGATGGGGCACGTTTCCAGGATGCCAAATCATGGCAGGGATGGGAGGCCAGCAGTTGGGTGCCCGGCCACCCAATAGAGCCATACTCTGACCAGAGAAGTCAAAGCCCCCCTGGTCGATTCCGACTGACCAGCCCAAAGTTTTACCTGGAAACCACTTCGAGCCTAGTCCAGAAGCCTCAGGTGGAGAAGGGGGCAGGAGTGAAAGGCAGAGAGAATGGAGCAGAGGCCCCAGATAGCGGGGAGGGAATCAGAGGCAGAGAGGCCAGCTCCCATCCCGTCTCAAAGTCAGAGAGTGGCCAGCCAGCCCCATGATGTAGCTGTTGCAATCCTCTCCTGGGGCCCCAAGCCACGTCTGGCCCACCAAACACAAGGTACCCCTGAATGACAGCCTGCCTCTGGCAGCTGCTGCAGTAGATGATGGACACCCCCCTCCCCATTCAGACCAAGTTTTGATGGGGAACCTAACCAGTTGGTGTTCTTCCTGAGCCAAGCTATTGCATACTTAGACCCCTACACCCATGTCTACTCTAACCAGAGGGCAATGGTCAATGCCATGGCTGCAGATCTGGAAGGAGAGGCCTCTGAGTACCCACTTGGAGGCCTCTCCTTCCAGATCTGCAGCCATGGTATTGACCATTGCCCTCTGGTCAGTCTCCATGAGGAGAATGCTCATGAGCTGAGGAATGTTGGTATGTTCCTGGAGGAACTAAGATACTGCTTTGAGGATGTCATGTATGCCCCACGAGCTGAGGGAGAACTGCAAGTGCTGAAACAGAGGGGTCAGCAGTGCAAGAATACATCCGTGAGTTCTGCCGGATTGCAGGGAAATTGAGGCAGTGGCCCGAACAGTTACTGGTCCATTACTTCAAGGCAGGTCTCAATCATGAACTATGGCAGGCCTATGCCTACCGGGGTCTACTCAACTGGCTCAACAATTGGTACCAGAGAGCCACTGAGTTGGATGCAGAGCTGAGGGAGTGCAGAGCCAAGAAAGACACTGGCCTGAAGCCAGGAAGGGCCCAGGAGAAGCTGCCCGAGAAGCAAGCGGAGCCAGCCATCATGGCAGGACCCCTGTGAGGAGCATCCAGGTACCATTCCAGTGCTTCTGATGTGGCCAGAAGGGTCACTGCACCGCCACGTGTCCAGCACCCAACCCCAAACTGAAAACTGGCCCACCAGGTCCCAGGAAGCCAAGGAAACTGCCCAGGAAGATGCCCAAGTGGTCCCAA
Organism: Oxyrhabdium leporinum; assembly: GCA_032468155.1. NCBI lineage: Eukaryota > Metazoa > Chordata > Lepidosauria > Squamata > Cyclocoridae > Oxyrhabdium > Oxyrhabdium leporinum. Next base: position 52,579 of record JANHFL010005006.1, read on the forward strand.
ACTGCTCATCAAGCCATGGAGGTTCCCTCCCACAGTTCTGAGGAACAGGGAACTGCAGCAGACAAGGAGCCCATGCTGGCCCCTTATGACAGTGAGGATGAAGGGGAGACCCAAATGTAAGTGAAGCCATTTGTCCCTTCTCCATCACCATCACCATCAAAGCACCAAACTTGGGGGTTCAAGGGAAGTTCAAAGCCCTGATAGACTCAGGAAGCACACGGTGCTTGATTAGCTTGCCGGCCACTGGGAAATAGGGAATCCGAGCAAAGAGATTGTCCAAATCCATTAAGTTCAAGCAGGTAGATGGCTCTCTGCTGGAGGGGGGTACCAGCCACCCACCTAACTGAACCGGTTAGGCTAGAAATGGATTAACATTGGGAGATGATCAGGTTCATCATTGTCCCCAAGATGACGGAGTCAGTAATCCTAGGACTAATGTGGCTAGATAAGTGAGACCCCACAATATGGTGGGAAGGGGGAAGCCAGAGGATGAGACTAGCAAGAGGCCCTCATCCCCCGCCTCATGAGCAAATCCGGCAGGAAAAGAGGGAGGAAAGCCCAGAGCAAGTGAGGGCAGCCAAACTACCAGGGACTCTCCTCATCTCCAAGGAGTACCAAGACGTAGCCAGGGTGTTCAATGAGGAGTGCAACATACTAAACACCCCCCCCCCATCCAACCGACTATGCTATTGAGATAATATCAGGGGCGAAGCTACCGAAGCGTAAGATGTACTCCATGTCCCTCAGAGAAACGAAGAAGTTAAGGAAATCCATAAATAACAACTTAGCTGGGGGATTCATCCTGCCGGCAAAGTCTCAAGTGGCAGCTCCAGTCTTATTTAAAGAAAAAAAAAGATGGATCGATGAGATTATGCATGGATTTTAGGGGGATAAATGAAATCTGTGTGGAAAACATGTGTCCTCTCACCCTCATGAAAGACATGCTGTCCCATCTAGGAAAAGGAAAAGTGTTCACCAAGCTAGACCTGAGAGAAGCATACTATAGAGTGAGAATTAAGGAAGGAGACAAATGGAAAACAACCTTCAACTGCCCATTAGTGAGTTTCCAATTCCAAGTTATGCCTTTTGGGCTGCAGGGAGCCCCCGCAATGTTCATGCAGCTAATATATGAAGTGCTGCATGAGCAGCTGTATAAGAGGTTCTAGTGTATTTAGATGACATTCTCATCTTCACAGAAAAGATGGACAAGCACGTCAAATTAATCTGTTAAGTTTTAATGAAACTCCTAGCCATTAACATCTATATGAAGCTGTCTAAGTGTGAATTCCATCAAGGAATTCTGGGCTACTGAGTGTCAAGCAAGGGAATAGAAATGAATCCAGTGAATGTGAAAGCCATTCTGGAGTAGCAACCCCTTTGAACCTGCAAACAGCTACAAAGCTTCTTGGGGTTTGCAAACTTCTACCTGCAATTTGCTTGCCAGAGTGGTCCTTCTAATCACCAATTTACTAAAAAACAGAACCAAGGGGGGGAAACCCTGACCCAATCAACCCTTACAGTGGACAATGGATTGCCAACAAGCTTTCAGGACCTTAAAAAGACTATTCACTGAGGAGCCCGTCCTAAAACATCCTGACCTGGACAGCCCATTCATGATCCAAGCCGATGCCAGCGATGTGGCTGTGGGGGCAGTTTTATTACAGAAGAACAAAAGGAGGGAGCTGCAACCATGCACCTACACCTCCCGTAAGCTCACAGACACTGAACAAAGGTGGGCAGTGTGGGAGAAGGAGGCATTTACCATTCTCTGGGCACTACTGACTTGGCAGCATTTCTTGGAGGGGAGTAAAGTGCCTTTCGAGATGTGGACTGACCACAAGAATTTAGAGGTCATCAGGACCTTCCGCAAACACTCACACAAGCAGGTGCAGTGGACGCAGTACTTTAACCAGTTTAATTTCACTCTTAAGTACGTCCCGGGGGGGGGGATTCCTCGCTGATGCTCTCTCCCACCTGTCCCAATACAAAAGCAGAAGGGAGGATGTGGTGCATCCACCCTCCCAACCAGCAGCCCAGGCATTCAGAAGACAACAAGTCAAACAGTGACAGTCCGAACCTCAGAACAAGCTAACCTAGCAGCTGAGGAGTGAATTGCTGACAGACCCCTGGTTCAGGGACCACCAACAGCTCCTAATTAGCAGAGATGGGGTGGCTTGGAAAGGGACTAAATTGTATCTGCCAAGCACCATGCGGGTCTCTGTCCTCCAGAGGAGCCACAATGCCAAACCAGCCAGCCATTTCAGATTTTTAAAGGCCTTACACCTGGAAAAGAGGCAATTCTGGTGGCCAAGGATGAGAAAGGACACTGAAAGCTATGTCAGAAGTTATGCCATTTACACAGTGATAAAAATAGACGTGGGAAGCCACCTGGCTTGCTGCAACTGGTAGTCAATCCAACCCAACCCTGGGAGGAGATCTCAATGGACTTTATCATAGAGCTCTCTGACAGCAGTGGAAATACCATCATTTGGACAGTAGTGGACCTATTCTCGAAGCAGGCCCATTTCATTCCTTGCTCAGGACTACCCTTGCCCCAGAAATTGGCAAAGCTGTTCCTGAAGGACGTCTACCAGCTGCATGGAGTACTGAAAAGAATAATTTCAGATCAGGGCGTCCAATTCACAGCCAAGTTCTGGAGGGAGTTTATTAGATTAATTGGGTCCTCCCAAGGTCTTAGCTTGGCCTTTCATCTGAGTACCAATGGTGTGGCAGAACAAGCTAATGCAATGGTGGAGCAATATTTAAGATGCTATGTCAACTATTTGCAGACTAATTGGGCAGACCTCCTGCCTTTTGCTGTACTGGCATATAATAACTCTGTGCTTAGCAGCACAGGGTTCACTCCTTTCAGGGTGGTAAATGGGGTGGATTTTGTCCCAATCCCAGAGTACCCTCAAGAACACCACTCCTTGGTCAGCCTAACAGAGTGGGTGAATATGTTGCAGGGGGCTTGGGGAAATGTGAAGCGAGCCTTAGCTAAGGCAGTGGAGACACAGAAAACCCAAGACGATAAGAAACAGTCACCTCAGAAATTGTTCCGTGTGTTCTCTCCACAAAGTATCTCAGACTAAGGCTCCCTTTCAGATAGTTAGGTCCCAAGTTCATAAGCCCATTCCCCATAGTAAAAGTCATCAACCCAGTCACAGTGGAATTGGAGCTTCTTCCTTGCTAGGAAAAGTCCATCCAGTTTTCCATAGCAGATTGTTAAAGCCTGTCCAAAGCTCAGAGCTGAAGCCAGTAGACTGGGATGTGCCCAGTCCCATAGTAGTAGAAGAATAAACGCATTATGAAATCAAGCAAATCCTGGATTCTAGATTATACAAAGGGAAATTGCAGTAGTTAGTTCAGTGGAAGGGCTACCCCCCTATCAGAAGTCACCTGGGTAAAGAGTCAGGATGTGAGGATAGAGAGATTACTTAGTAAATTTCATGAGAAGAATCCCCAAAAGCCCAAGAAGGATTCCAGGGAGGGGGAGGGTAGCCAATAATCACTTGTTAACCTGCAAAACAACTTCAACTGAAGCCATATTTACTTCTGCTTTGTTTTGTTGGTTGCCATTCAGGGGGGAAGGGGGAGAGCATGGGGGGAACTCAGAAATGTGGTGCCTCAGCTGGCTAGCCATAACATCTAAATGCCAGCGTGAGAACCAAGGTCATGTCAACGGACACCTGTTGAATTTGCACAGTGTCAGGTCCTCCCTCTCCTCCTTACTCAAGAAAGCAGAACTCTTGAAACGAAGTATTTCAAACAGGATACTTTTATTGAGAAGAAGTGATAGCAGGACAAAGTGAAAGCAACTTCTAAAGTCCTCTAGACAATACAGTTAGATTTAAGGCACTTGAAATCCCTCCCTATGGTGTGACGGGTATTAGCCAATCCACAGGTGTAAATATGTTTTGGAAAAGGTCGCCCTGAAGAATAGATAACGGGCCTGAAACTGGCCTCTCTCAGGAAATGGAAAGAAAGTGGGAAGCTAAAGTGTAGGAAAGCTAAAGTTATCCAAGATCCCCCCCTCCCTCTATCGGTTGAATGGCAGATTCACTTTCTGGGGATCTAACATATAGGAACCTACACCTCAACTAATTGACCCATATGACCTGAGAAACAGAAGGGGGTGAGGAGGTCTTATTCTTTTAACAATCCCTAAGTGCGGGAATAATTTAGAACTAGCTTCACCTTTCTAAGTGATGTACTCAATAAAGGATCTTTTGAATCTGAACAAAGCATCAGAGTCCTGACTTCCCTGAGTTCATTACTTGGAACAATGACATTCACTTTGTTTAGATAGCGCCCAGTATTCAAGTCCATCGAGATCCATCTGGATATTGAGCCTGTCTTCTGAGGTGTTAACTATTCCTGCCAGCTTGGTGTCATCTGCCAATTTGATGAGTCCCCCTTCTATTCCCTGATCTTATTTATAAAGATATTGAAGAATACTGGCCTAAAATGGAACCTTGAAGAATCCCACTGCTAACTTCTCTACATATGGATGTAGTTCCATTAAGAACTATACATTGAGTGTGGTTTGTCAGCCAGTTACAAATCCATCTCATGGTGATGCTGTCTATCCAACATTTTTCTACCTTAGCAAGAAGTGAGGTTATTGTCTACTTTGTCAAATGCCTTATTGAAATCCGAGAACAGAATGGGAGAAAAGAATGGGAAAAAGTGTTTCCTAGGATAATGTTTTGATGATTAACTGTTGATCTGAGATGGATTGCCCAAAAAAGGATGCACAAACATGTTTGGCATGCTTGATCAGAAAGGCTTTAAACTGAATTTTGTGACACTGGAAATGAAAAGCTAAGGACCTAAGACTCATGCAGTACAGAAAGTAAGTGCTGTTACAAACAATTCATATAAACTGTATGAATATGAAAGCCAACTGGCAAGCATTATCCTCTTACAAGTTCATTATGGGTCTCATACACTTCAATGAATTCATTAATAAATTGCCATACTTTAGATGCTTATCAGATTTTCAAATGATGGGATAACTAATATCCTACAGGACAACAAAAATCTCCCCTCAACCATAATGGGCTGTAGCAGTGTAGCCATCTGTGGTCTTACAGGGGAGGTTATTTCTGGTTTCAAAAGGCTACAATGGAACACCAGGTGAACTTATATTTGTGTTTTTTGGCAGCTGGAGCTCAACTGTAACTGGGTTTATAATGCATGTGATTGGAAACGGACCTATGAATTTTGTCCTAGTTTCTTTGAGGGCTGTGAGGACTGTAAAAACCAGGTAGATAGAGGTGATCGCTAGATCACAAGTGAAAGGGGACCCTGCCCCCCTCCAGACAATGCCACTACCCAGGCTTTTAAGCAGGCATTAACTGATGATGAGTGGTTCTTGAACCACAAGGACTCCTGCTCCGTGAAAAGTGGCTTACCCTGGATGGGAGGGAAACTGTATGTTCCTGCGAGCCAGAGACTTTAAATTTTACAGACCTGCCATGACAGGAGACTTTGGATTCGTAAAAACACTACACTTCATAAAAAGGCAGTTTTGGTGGCCATCCCTTAAAAAGCTATGTTGCCAGCTGCTCTATTTGTGTGACAGAAAAAAGATGACAACGAAAAATGTCTGGCCTTTTACAGCCCATGGCTGAGCCTTCAGCACCCTGGAGAGAGATTTCCATGGATTTTATTGTAGAATTGCCCGAAAGCATAGGAAATACTGTCATTTGGACAGTGATGGTCTGCCAGGAAATTTTTTCCTTTTATGTATTGGAGGGTGAAATTGAATTGCTGAAAGTATCAAGCCCATGGCATTTACTTGGGAGATAATTTCCTCTGGGTTTTGAGGGCTTCCAGATTTTTATGGTCAGCCCACACCTGGAATGGAATCCTACTCCCCTCTAGGAAGTGGTGCCAAGTGAGGAAAGCCCAGCGGACCGCAGAAGGCTTTTTCCCACACCACACATCATTGTTCCATGTCTGTCAATTTTTTTGAGGTGTATGTGCAGGGCTGTAATTGGCTCTGTTCATTTTCCTGGAGCAGGACAGCCCCAACAGTCACATTGCTAGCATCTGCTTGGATGATGAAAAGTTTTTCTGGGTCTGGGTGTTTTAGCACTGGCTCAATGGAAAAAAAAACCTTTTTAGTTTCTCGAATGCTGCCTGGTACTTCATGGGCCAGATCAAGGGCTGGCTAGGATTTGGTTTGTCTCCTCTTCTGGTTTTTAGTAAGTTAGTGATGGGGAGCATGATCTGGGTGAAAGCTGGGATGAATTGCCTGTAGAAATTAGCAAAGCCAAGGAAGCCTTGTAGTCACCTCCTCGTGCATGGCGGGGCCCACTCGGTTACTGCCTGCACCTTATCTGGGTCCAGTTCTACTCCCCTGTGGGAGATGCAGTAGCCTAAATAGTCTATTTTTTCTTTGTGAATTTTGCATTTGGACAATTTGGTGTAGAGCTTTGTGGCTCAGAGATTGAGGTTCTCCATTTCAGGCAACCTATCATTCAACTGATGGGAACAATATCCACCTATAAGGCGGAAAATATGGTCTCTCAGTAGAATTCCATTAAAGGATATGAAACAAAAAAGAATCAAATAGACAGTACCTGTGTACCCTTATTTTGTCTACTGACATTCTAACAGAAATGGATGGTTCTGCAAATCCAGATTCTGCTCCATTGGAGAAGTTCTCCTCCATTGTTACATTTAGTTTATTAAAATGTTATATTTCCATTAGCAAATACATTAGTTCCAACATCTTAAAAAAGAAAAAATTCCCCTAAATGCTGTAGGCTCAAGTCAAACATGTTCTGATAGCTCTGACACTGACTGGATGCTCATATCTCATAATGTCACATTTGAACTTGACCCTTCACTTCTGTACAAAACATCACCAACCCTCCCAGATCTGCTGGATTCTGGATCACAAGTAAATCTGATTTTCTTTCAGCAGAATGTTATAAATTTACAACTTGAACATCATTTGATTCTAAATTTGTTTTCAATTGCTGCAAGTTTATGTGGATTCTTTTGTTACACTTTATCTCATTAACACATGTCTATTCTCTATTATAGCATATCAGGTGTTACTGTTGACTTGGTTAGTGTAAAGCAATAATTAGAATGACTCATCCTGTGGTGCTGTTTTGATCTGGGCAATCTAATAATCATATCTTTAGTTAGATATAACTACTGCTATAGGTACAGTATAGAGCAGTCATGAATAGGAACAATTTCCCCCCATTTCACATGAAATGGGCTATAACCTAGAACATAGCTGAAATTAAGTTCTGATTACTTATACCTAAATAGAAACATTTTATACATTCTCTTATTATGGAATGCCATTAAATTACTCATTCCTGATTTATTACTTTAGTAATAAATTATTTTTCATAAAAAAGATCAGGACAATATATACAGGCTATAATAAAATGGTTCCATTAACTCAGTTCGATTTCAGAATAGTGATGGTCATTCAATCAGCTTGATGGCTAAGTAATAATTCAACTGCTGACAAATGAAGCATTTGAACTCTAAGTTGCTGGGAATCAGGTGACATATAAATTTAATAAATAAATGAGATGATAAATGGATAGATAGAAATTTCAGAACACAAATCCTCATGAAATAATCACAAAACCCAAAAACCTTGCTACTAATTTATACTTGGGCTTATGTGAGTCCTTCTCATGTTATAACAACCAGCGCAGAGTGGCACATACCGATAGTGCTAGAACTTTGCCTGGTAGCTCTTTGGGAACAGGTATGTGCTTGCCTATTTTATGAAGCAGCAATTAAAGGAAGTGTTTTGATTCTTCCTCCAAAATTCAGAATGTTAACCTGAAACTGCTTTATGCAGTTTAATGTATCTCTTCAATCAATGGAAACCACAGCTTTTCAGTAGAACTGTACCTAATTAAAAATCTCTCTTGCATACACACACACATACAAACATGTAAACAAACAAACACATACACCTCATATCCTATGATGCCAATCCTGTTCACCAGCCCAACTGCTTTTACTAAAAGGGGTTTTTTTTAAACAACCTGAGAAATGTTTTGTAAAACATATTAACTGTGTCACCCAAGTTAGTTTTTGTTTAGAATAAAGCCATTCATCTTTTTTTAGAAAGTGTCCTCCAAATATAAGAATCTCCTTTATTTTTCCTAGTTTTTTAATCTGCCCAGAGCTCCATCTGCATACAATCACTTTGTTTGACGGTGTTAATGATCAAGATGAGCCAATTGCATTGAAAAGTGTGAAAGCAAGCATGCACTGGATCCAAACTAGATTTTAGGACCTTTGATTCCCACTTGTTTGGGGATCAGAACAATTCCCATTACAATTATATGAGGTGTGTGTGTGCATGAATGTGTAAGGGGTTGTGTGCCTCAAGCGTAGTTGCTACGTTGCAAAATATTTTTTTTTCTAGCAGGGGAGGAGAAACTTTTTAAAAGAGGAGGCCTGGTTCTTCTTGCTGACCTTTCCTTGTTAAATGCAATTTGCTGTGGTGTTCCTACACAATGGAGAACATTCTGCTCTCTCTGTACTTGGCAAATGAAAAAATGGGCTTTTAAAAACCCTCATTGCATGAACCATGAATTATTGACAGGATGTTTGAAGTGACTCCAAGATTTCTTTCTGACTGATCTGTACTTTCTCAAGAGATTTGTCCCCTCCCAGTTTGATGTGAGGAGCTGAAAATATATAACTGAGTAATTCAGCCAAGGCATTCTCTCCCTTCGAAAGTCTTTGGTAGAAATCACTTAATCTTTCTTCAGAGAAAGAAAGAATCCTGAGTCAGTCTTTCTGAGATGAAAGTCATGCCCTCTCCTGAAAAGAACAAAGCTGGCATTCTGCTACTCCAATTGTCTTGTAAATGCTTATTAAATTCTACATGGTGAACTACATTATATCCAGAACCAGTAGTACCAACAGCATTTGGGTCTTTTCAGAAGTCATCAGATGGGACTATCAACCTTCAGTCAGGAATTCTTTTTGGCTTATTGTTGTCTCCGGCTCCCTCTAATGGTGGCTCTCTTAACACAGTTTGAAAGGGTTCAGAGCCTATTTTCAATTTCTCTATCAATCATGGACTTAAAGGGCTTAAAAGGCTAAAGAAAAACCTGGCTGGAATATTGCACAGGACTACTAGATCTAAGCTGCAAAAAGGTGGATAACCACTAGATGGCAACAAAAGAATGCAAAAAGCCCTAACACTCTCCCACCATCTAGTGGTTGTGCATATTTTTGCAGCTCTGATCTGGTAGCTTTATGGTTGCATCAGCAAAAGACCCTATTATGAGAGCTGGTTGTGTTTGGATAAGCACTGCAACATTGACTCTAAAAGCCTGCTCCAATAAAAAAAACCTCTCAACTGTGAAACTTCATATGAACACTTTCTTCTTTTCTGATATGTATAAGCTTGTAATGTTAAGACAGTTTCATTTGGAGACACTTCAGTGCTGGCTTCTACCCTGTTCCACTGAAAATAAGACCCAGTCTTATTTTCTTTTGGGCTCTAAAATAAGCACTAGGGCTTATTTTCAGGGGATATCTTATTTCTTTTGAGTGCTGCTGCTGCGAGGCACGGGGGTGGAGCTTCCCCACATGCCCCACACCAGCTTACCTCAGGGCCCCTCCAGCCAGACCATCTATGCCCCAACACCTGATTTGCCTGGTGGCTGTGGCACCATTCTGTCCCTCGACCTCCTGTTTTGTTGTGGCTGCGATCAAGCAGAAGTGGACCACTGGCCATGCGGGCTCTTGTTGGACAGGGCTGTTGGAGCCACCACCATGAGGTGAGGCAATTGTTGGGATGTGGATGGCCTGGCTGTGGGGGCCCTAAGGTAAGCCGGTGTGGGATGCATGGGGCAGCTCCACACTCCCATGCTTCATGGCTGGGGCACTGGTGCATTGCTCAGCCTTCTGCTCCGTTGACATGCCGGTGCCAAAAGAAGTGGGCTGGCCGTAATGTGGGCTCCTGCTGTACATAGCTGCTGGTGCTGCCACTGTGAGGCAGTTGTCGGGGCGTGGATGGCCTGGCCGAGGGGACTTAGGTAGGCTGGTGTGCACATGGGACAGCTCCACTCCCCCCTCACCTCACCTTACCTCACCTCACCTCACCTCAGGTCAGCAGCACTGTGAGCAACCAGATGGAATGGGTGGCTGGTTGGCTGTGCAGGCACTTAAGTAGGCCTTATTTTGGGGGTAGGGCTTATATTGGCTGCACGCACAGAAACATGCTTGGGTTTATTTTTGGATAGATCTTATTTTTGGGGGAACACAGTAAGTGCCAAAGTCTGACCAGCATTTGGTATTCCACATATGTGGTTTATCCCATATAGTGCCATAACTAAGGGCACATATCCCTTCTGTGCTAGTAATGCATTCTTCTTCAGGCTAATCTCCTTCAGATATGTCAATAGGGCAATGGTATTAAGAATAGTGATTTACTCTCTATAGGCTTAATCATGACTTAATCCTAAATCCATGTAAATCAAGTGTCTGCACTGGCTCTCCCAGTTCTTAATGAAATTTGGAGGTCTGACCTGGAGAAATATTGGCTCCTGTCTGCTCTTCCTGAAATTTAGCTATCAGAAAAAAAATATCTGTTGGGTCTGTTCCATCCATCATGTATGGCTATACCTCAAGGAAATTTTTACCCTTAGTTCAATCCCGGAATTTGGTTGTCTGAATGATATTTCCTCCTGAAAGATTAACAATTAAAATGCCCTCTCTAAAAATGATTCCTAAAAAAAAGTCTGCCAAGGTGAAAATTCTTTCTTTCCTTGAGAATGTCAAGAGGTTTTTTTTCTTCTTCATACTTGGCTGGATTCTCACTCAGATTCCTCCTCTAATCCCAGCTATCTAGTTGTTCTTTGGCTTGGGAAAATTAGAAAAAAGGAGATGCAATGTATATTTATCAGATTTTAAGAATATATTTACCTAACACTAAAATGGATTAAATAAAGTATTTTATTTTTAAAAAATCATAGCTTGTATTGAAAACACCCTGAATCACACACATCAATATGGAGACTTCTTTTAGACAAACCAATTTTAGAACCTTTCTTAGGATTATTTCACTATCAGAAAGATGATCCATGTAGGTTAGTCAACTACAGAAGTGAGGGTTGGAGTTTTAGATCTTGGGGCTTCTGTTACAGAAATCCTTTAGGGCAGCAATAATGTTATTCCTGTAAATTTCAGGCATTAAAAGAAGCTCTTCTTCCTATAAAGATTGCTCTGCCAAAGCTATTTTCCCCTTAAGAAAGGTTAGTGATGAGCTACTGCTGAAAAGCCACTGTCCTATCTGCATTAGAGTTATGAAGAATAGCTTCGATTATTCCTATTACTCTTTCCACAATCCAAAACTCACATGAACCCCCCAAAAGTTATAGTACTTAAAGTTATGTTTAGT
>JANHFL010005006.1:72746-80976 GCA_032468155.1 Oxyrhabdium leporinum
ACCAATTATGATTTATCGAATAAACCATGAACTGTTTATCAAGTTATTAGGATGATTTAAGTAGTTGAACAAAGAAGTTGAACAGAGATACAGAAACTGTTGAGAAACCGATTCAAGTTTATTTCAGATCTGGGGTTGTCACCCAGAAATTCATATAATAAATCTATTTAAACTATGAGCCAAAAACTCACAGCTAGTCCATTAACTGTAATGTTTTTAATTTCTTTATTGGTAGGTTATAATTTGGGCTTTATAAATAAGATTTTTTAAAATCGCACATAACATCAAAACACTTTCATCAAAAGAAATCTCAAATGTTACCAATAATCTCTCAAAACATAACAAATTTTCTTGCAGAAAAAGAAAATATTATTTCTTCCTTAGATAGAATAAGGCTGGCTCTAACCTCTAGGGCAGAGCTGTCAAAATTGTGGCCCGTGGGCCAGATGCATCACACAGTGGCCACGCCCACACCTGGTTTAACAAAGGGGGAAAAAGTGATATATCATGTGATGCTGCCATGAGGACACGAGTATGACAACCCTGCTGTAGGGAATACAGCCCCCTCAAGATGCAAGAAACTTCCCTTTTGTGTTTAAAGAAACAAAGCAAACTAATATATGGTATTGCCATCTCCATTCAACTATGAAGTATGACCAAAGCACTCTTTGCTGTGACTTCACATTCTATCCAGTCTGTGATTCAACCTTTGGGACCATCTTCTTTTAGAAAAGTGAATGGTGAGTCAGTTATCACCTGACTACAAAGACTTCTTAGCAGAGAAAGTGGGAGATAAATTCCCAGGGGGGAGGAGAAAAATGCTGGAAAAATTGACTAGGAAATAGCAGCCAAAATATTGCACTTGCAAAAGTAGATTGGATTGGCAGGGCTGGATTTTGAGGTGAAATATGCTCTCCAAAAATAATTTAAAGGAACTTTGCATTTTAAGCTGATTTGATCTGCTTCTGTTAACTAGAGCAACACAATTAAATTAATCATAACTACTTAGGGTAGTAAAGTGTTTAACTTTTCTACTTCCCAGATTAAGAATGACTTTCTGGCCTCTATGCAGACAATTGTCTGTGTGGCCCTTAAATAAATCATGAGTCTTTGTGACATGAAAGATGTGACTTCATGATGGCACCGTAATCATTTGTATCTCCATCATGCACTGAAATTCTATGCCACCTTTAAATGTTGTACCTTTAATGGCCATCTGCTTATCACAGTATCTAAAGCAAACAGAATGCAAGTCACTTAACACAGATGGAAGAGATTTTCCCAGCTCTGCTAAGGAGGAGCTGAATGAACAGGAGGGACTGAGGTGAAACCCAACATCAAAGACAAAAAGGTTGTCAGCACATTTAACTTCACAGAAACTCTTTGCCTAATAAAAAATGAATGACCTCGTTACTGCAGACACTAACAGTTCCCAGGGGAAATGCTTCAAGGCTGCAGACAGCACTTTTAATATTCACTCTGCAAACAAATGAAGAAGCCTTGAAATTATACCATTGTTGTTCTTGGCAAGCTGTTAACAATGTAGGGTTCTTATTTTTAAGAGATTAAGAATTTTTGCAATTTATCTTTGGACTATTTTCCTTTAATTCTCAGATTTAGTTCTGTTACCAGTCCAATAAACATGGTGGGCCTTTCCCTAAGTTCTTTTCTAGTAGTCAACTTTATTTTTTTAACTCCAGGCCTCCAAAGTGTCTGCCAGAGGAGGGAGCAAGTACCTGTAAAAGAAGAGGTCTATCCAAATCCCTGGGTCCAGGCCTGTCTTGCTTTACATTAATCATTGCAGAAATTCAGCATATGGGTTTTACCATCACCTGGTGAATTAATAGCAAAGAAAGAAGGAAGAAAAGCTGTCCCCCTTTATAGAATTGCACAATTGGCAGGAATATAATTGGTCAGACTGGTCATCTAGTCCAGACCATTTGATTCAGGAGTTTCTTTAACATTCCAGATAAATGACTACCAGTAGTCTTTGACTTACAACCATAACTGAGCCCCAAATTTCTGTTGCTAAGCAAGAGAATTTTTAAGTGAGTTTTGGCCCATTTTACAACCTTTCCTGCCATAGTTGTTAAGTCCATCACTACAGTTGTTAAGTTAGTAATAAGGTTGTTAAGTGACTCTGCCTTCCCCACTGACTTTGTTTGTCAGAAGGTCACAAAAGGTGATCACATGACACTAGGACACTGCAACTGTCATGAATGAGTCAGTTACCAAGAATCTGAATTTTGATTATGTGACAAAGAGGATGCTGCAACACTCATAAGTGTGAAAAATGGTCATAAGTTTATTTTTTCAGTGTCATAACTTCAAACAGTCACTAAACAAACTGTTGTAAGTAAAGGACAACTTTGTGTTTGTATCTGAAGACCTCAATGAAGGTTCTTCATGAGGTAGCCTGCTTCATGAGGCAACCTATTCCACCGGTTGACAGCTTTTTTTTCTTTTCTTTTTGGGTGCTTTTGAGTCAGTGTGGATTTGTGGTAAGTGCCTAGACAAGTCCCAGCAAATTTCTTGGCAAGATTTCAGAAGTGGTTTGCCATTACCTGCTTTTTTCTAGGCTGAGAGAAAGAGACTGGGCCCAAGGTCACCCAGCTGGATTTATGCCTAAGGCAGGACTTGACTTATGACCATCCATAACATCAACCATTTGATGTTAAGAGAGTACTGAAAAGAGTGATTCATGACTAGCACTTGAGATTGTTGCAAAGTTCTTGGTCATGTGATCAAAATTTAAGCACTGGGCAATCAGCATATATTTATGATGATTGCAGCACCCTAGGTCTCATAATTGCCTTTTGCGACCTTCCTAGAGTGCCTCAGATAAGGAAAGTCAACGGAGAAAGTTGGATTCACTTAATGACCACATGATTTGCTTAATGACTAGCAAAAAAGGCATCACTCACTTAACAATTGCATTGCTTAACAATGTAAGTTCCAGTCCCAATTGTGGTTGTAAATTGACAACTACCTGTAGTTTCATTCCATTGGTCTGCCCTACAGGGTGACGGTGAATGGTCCCTTGTCTAGATGACAATCTTTAGATACCAAGGACTGCAACTATGTCTCTTTTTAATCTTTGCAGGATAAATGCACCCAGTTATTTTAAACATTCCTCTAAACTGTCTCTAGATTTAATGTTTTACAAAGAGCAGATAAAATTGACTTGGAGGTACATTGCATGGGTGATCTTTTATCCCATAAAAATCCTTCCAAAATTGCTTAAGAGTTATGTGATTTGAAAGAGATAGACTAAATCACAGTTTTGAACTGAACTTTCAAAATGAATCCCAAACACAATTTGAAGTGTTGAATGAAATCAGGTATTTTCAAGTGCTTTGGAATGAATGGTTTGAAGTGATTGGGGAAGGGATGTTAATAGACTTTCTGGCTTGGTAGAATTTCTGACGTGATTGCATCTTTCCTGCTATTGATAGACTCAGTTGGGGAAGAGAATTGATGCACTCTCTGATATTGAGATGAACAATTGGCTGATGAGCCATGGTAGTAAGACTGCCAACTAGAAAAAAGCAAGTGGTCAGAGGATTAGTCTCTTCAATCTTTAATATTTTTCTTTACAAATAGCTTTTGAAAGTATTCATTTTAGTTGGAGTAGAAGTTTTTTTGCATTAGTTCAGCACAGCTATTCTGTAGGTTTATTTTACTGGGCAATAAGGCTGCAGCACTGCAGTTCTCTGTCTTGCAAGAGGTACAAATAAAAATATTTCAAAACTTTATTGAGGAGAAACTCTTTAAGCTATTTGGCTGATAGTTTGCAAGATCACATTCTTCTAAAGGATTCACTATCCATAATATTGTCATCCCATGCTGCCAAAAAAGTAGTTGTTGGTATGTTGAAGTTTCTCCATACAGGCAAGTTTGTTACTGAATTGAACCTTGGACTGATTTGAATTTGTTTATTTATCCCTGAATCTCAAATTCAAAATAATACATTGGCTGATTTGCATATCCTGTTGCACAGTTTGCATTTTGTTCTTTACTTAGGATGAGTGGTGTTAAGGAGACATTATTTTGACAATGGTGGTTTGGATGTGCACTTTGGAAATTTCTCTACCAATTTTGGAATGCTATTTATTTATAAAAAGTGTTATCTAATTTTCTACATGTCTAAAATGGATATGCCTGTTCTGACAAATTCAAATATTTTACAATAAAAGCACTTTACATTCTCATGTCTTAAAATTGAACATACAACTAAAGTGTCTCGGTAGAGATTAAACAGAAAACCTTCACAAAATGTTCCAGAACTGATCACTGAGTATTTTTACAGTGCTTTATTATCCCTCCAACTGCAACCATTTCAGAGACAATTTTATCATTCCCATATACCAAGATAAGAAAATCCAGGCTTGAAGGTAGTCATTTGCCAATGGATATCAAGAGTCACATTTTACCCAGAAACCACCATTAAACCCACTCTTTAGGACAGGAACAGGAACATTTGCATATGAACACCTGTAAGCGACAAATGGGACCAGGGAACATAGTCAACTGCTCCTTGAATTAGTCAATAAATAAAGAATTCAAAGGAAAGCAAGCATTTGGGGACAGCAGGGAGCATAATAGCAATCCCACATAGGCAGGGATGTGCTTTTCCCAACAGCCATATCACTCCCTTTGTCTCTCACTGCTCCTGTGCTCCATTTGCCCATACAAACACATTAGCACAGCAATTAGCCTTTGAAATAGTTTCTGTTGACACCAGTGGGACCATTTTAGCAACATTGAGTCTTTAAAATTAACTATAATGAAAACTATTCTAAAATCTTGCAAAATGGAAGAAAGATTTAATCGTTGATCAGAAATAAAAGGTATTTAGTTTTTTTTCATAGATGGAGGAAGGGACAAGGCTAAGAAAGGGGGAAAGTATTGGCTCATTCTCCCCATGCTGCTCCCGAGTTGAATTGCAAGCCATTTTCATCCCAAATGGCTCCAAATTAAATATTTCAACATTCACATTTATAATTATCACAAAAAATATAGCTCTCATTTTCATCAAAACTGGCCCATAGTCATTTTATTTGCTTAACAACTATGATGTTCTTTTAACGACTGCTGCAAAATTTGGCATGTCGATCATTTGGGTGACCCAATTTATGACTGTCACAACTTACAACCATGGTGGACGGGCTCCATTATGCTCATAATTCAAGGTCTACCTGTATGCAATCAGTACTAGTTGTGTTGCATTTAGTCAACTACAATAACTGGGTACTGAGGGAGATGGGCAGTTTAGAAATATGAAATATAAATAAATAAGAAAAATCTATTAAAGGACAACATGTCTACTCTGTAAGAAAACATTAATGACTAAAGGGGTATAAAACTGAGAAGAGGAGTAAAGAACATATTTTGGTATCAGATACAAAAAATGTCTTGACTAGAAGGGATTCCTTTAGCTGATGTTGAAGTACCACTCCTAGCAATTCCATGGCTTGAAATAAGGATGTTGGGAATCCCCTCCCTCCCCCCGATTATTCAGAGATGAAGAGTAGAGCCCTTGGAGGGCTTTCTGTGTACAGGTGTTCTAAAATATGTGTATCGACTGAAGGAGAAAGCTGGCACAACAATATGCTTTCACCATCCACAGTCATTAATACTGAATTTAAACAAGAAAAAGGAAATTTGAAATCTTTTGCAAGAAAACATGTTTTAAAAAGTCTCCTTTAGCAAGCTAGCTGATTGATTCCCTTTTGGGATAATTCATTTGGTTTAATTCTGGAAGAGAAAGTTAACCATATGGAATAGCAGGGCATAAGACTGGACTGGGGGAAAATGATGATCCAGTTTCAAATTTATCCTTGTCATGGAAAAACCCTGTTTGATTTTGAAAGATGAATGTTTGAAAGAATGTTAGAATATATTTTGCTATTTTACCATTCAAGCTTCTTAATGGGTAAAAATAATGGAGTTTAAAATCCTCCAAAAATTATTTTATTCATTTATAAAATAATTGTTGACTATATGCAGAAATAAGTTCTCAACTTTCAGTGGGACTTACATGACATTGTACTCTTTAGAAAACTGTAACTCTGTTTAATCACTATGTATATACAATGCAAACAGATGCAGTTAAACAACTACAAGTAAAACCAAGATGGATTTTGAAAATTGAATAAAAATGCTAAGGAAAGTCAAATTATCTGCCAACTAGAATCTATTTAACAAACAGGACCAAACAGAAGAGAAAATTATAGGAACAATTCAGAAAAATGATGGAATAGGACCTATAAGGGTAGGATTAAGCTCCCATCTCTGGACCTCTTGCTGCTCCAAGGCCTTGGGCTGAATACTTTAATGATAGGCACTTTAATTTGATGTGCATGTTAACACTTTTTGTAACATTCAATTGGAATCTGTTTTCCTGTAATTTAAATCCTTTTATGTCCCCCATACTGGAAAAATGAAGAACAGGCCTTCACTTTCTTCACTGTGACATCCTTTCAGATATTGAAAAGACTGTTGTAACCTGTTCTGTCTGCCTCCCCTGAGGAGAGAAATCCAGAGTCTCTGGTGTACTTTTGTACTTCCTGTTCTATATGGCCAAATCATGCCTTTTGTTAACTCTCTTTTCCTAACTGACAACTCACTGGATACCTTCTATTGCTGTCGGGTGTCCAATTCTTAAACAATTTTTATACTGTCAGTATCTTTTAATGTGTCCTTTTATGGCTGTATCTGTTTCTTGGGATATTTGTTTTGTCCTTTGAAAGTAAAATTAATTAAAGAGTTAAACACCACGTGACTCTGAAATTGCCCGACCCCTCTCAGTATTATTTTCATTAACTTGCACCCAGAATGCTACAAGACAATAAATATCAAATGAGAAATTAAAGGGAACACAGTCATGTCTCAAGATCCCCACCCTCCCTATATTTAGGAGAAAATCTAAAAAGGGAAGATAAAAGTACTCAGATGACCATGATTCTTCAGTTTTATATGATAACAACTTCTAGTAATGTAAGTGCTAAATCAGATGAGATGCTGCATTTCCACCTTAGACTTTGGTGGAATATAGAGGTCTGCAGCACATTGTCCTTCATGCTTAAGAGGTTTTTTCCTATATGAATTTCTAATATATACGTGACTATTAAAATAATACAAGAATTCAGATTAAATGTACTAATGAATGAACAGACAGACTAATATGTGGACTTGTTTTCACTTTACTTTGAAAAATATACTTCTCAAGTATAATAGCTTCCTTCAGGATGCCTTAACTACCATACTATCAAAAACTGCTATTAGAGAAGCCAAGCATAGTCCTTTTAGGAAATCCTTGAACCCTCTTTCAGGATCGAAGGATGGAGATAGGCATAAGAGGATCAGTATCCTTGACTTGTTATCAACCAGCAAGAAAGATTCATTTGGAAGTGGAGGTAGTATTGAAGCCTTAGAATGGTGGGATGGACTTCCCTTTGTGGACGGTATTTAAGCAGAGCTGAACAGCTATTGACTGGGATGCTTTTACTTAGATTCTTGCATTGGGCAGGGGCCTGGGTTCAGGGCTTAAATGGACTATTCCAGCACTCTGAGTCATAGGATCCTTGGTTCTCCTGTCCTGACTCAGTCTCAGTATCATCTTGTGTAGTAATTGGTGCCATCACTATTGCTGCAGAAAGAGTTGACATCAAGCTTCCTTGTACCTGCTGTTCCCATGCACCCCTTTTGACCAGCAGCTCTTGCCTTCACCAGTTTAGCCTTTCTTCCCCACTGTTGGTAGCCTTTGGCTCTGGGGAATGGGTGGTATAAGCTACCTAGTCCTCAACTGGGGAAGGCAGAGGGAAATCATAAAAGTAATTTAAGGTGGGGCCAAATTTGGGCAGTACCTGCAGCCTAAAAGTCAATTTAAAATGAAAGTGTTTTTAAAACATGTATATAATTAATCTATTAATTTACTATTATATTAGAAATATTTTGAAGAAAAAAACCCAATTATGAGTCACAAAACAACTGAACTAATTGAAATGCTTGAAACAATTTTCTTGAGAAGGCCCTATTTGGGTCTAAATCAGAAGTGAAATCTAGCCGGTTTGGAATGGTTCAGGCATGCCGGTGGCAAACATTTTGAGTAGTTCGGCAAACTGGCAAATACTACCTCTGGCTGGCCCTGCCCCTGCTTACTTGCCGGCTCATCACTCGTCCTACCCGCCCGCCCGCGCGCCGCGCACCACCCCACCCTATATATCTC
>JANHFL010005007.1:0-21681 GCA_032468155.1 Oxyrhabdium leporinum
TGGGGGGGGGGGGGGAATATGACATTCAACAATGTATGGAAGCTAAAGATGCAGGAAGGGGCCATTGGAAATGTATTGGGGTGGGGGGGCGGTGGAAGAAGAGAATCATTTCAAAAATAGTGCCTGGAAGGCTGATTAGAACCACTTGGACATTTTGAGAGAGGCAGCTGATACTCTGGAGAGATATGACTTCCTTGAGCATCTGCCACTTCCTCAACTCTTCTCACCCACTTCAATAATAGTTGTCAGCAAGAGGACTCATTCTCCAACTTATCTGTAACACTGTTCTTTAATCAGAGGAAGGGCAACTGTCAATTCAAGGCACTTTAACTGAACAGAACATCCTGCAAAATGCCTTTTATTCTTCTTTCTGGGTGTTCCTTTCTGTCTGATTCACTTGAGCAGCTAAGATCAATGTGTGCAATGCGACTGACTCATGAACTGTGTATTTGGTGTATTTGGCTACACTAGCTGCGTTTCTTACCCTGGTGATCTAGTTCAAATGAACATTTAGGATAGGATTTTTTTTTTCTTTTATAATGATGGACCTCACTACTTTTTTCACCCACTCTCTTGTTTTTATCCTTCTACCAGAACTGTATTGATTACCAGAACCAACCGAAAAAGTGATTCACTTAAAGAGTCTTGTATTGAATCCATGGGCCTCTGTTCCTCACCATAATAATGCCAAAATGACACATTTCACAAGCTTGGCCTTTCATACTTGCATTGGGGGTTCAGTTGACATTGCAATGTTGTGACACACATTTCCTAATTTGCCCCACCCATTCTAATCCTCTTGTAGATGCCTGTGCCTGACTTGACAACTGAATAAGGTTTGTAACAGTAGATATTAAGTTCTGGAGTTTGTTAGTTGGATGTTTGTTAGTTAGTTTGTTAGTTAGTCTGGCCTGAATTACTCTTCTGCATATAAAGGTACCAAATTAAGAACAATGGTGCCTGTTTGGGATACATTTGGTACAACATTAATTAACCAATTTAAAAAATGCCACGAAGGAAAGGAGATTGATTGGTCCACAGTCTTCCAGAGTCTCATGGATGAGTGGAAATTTTAATCTGACTCAACAGTTCTGGGCAAGCTTTTTATTTGAGCAATATTGCCAAGTGGCAACCAGAACATCCTGCTCAGTCAGAAGAGTTTTTGATTACCCTATTCCCCAATTAGAAGTTTGCAGTAGGACCTGATTAGAGTCACAGAGTCATGAATTAATCTGATGGCTACCAGATGTGTTAAACCAACTTCTATAATTTCCTGGCCAATGAAAGAGATTTTCATAGGAGGCAAAACCTAGTAAGTTATCTTTGATAAAATAATAAGTATAATCTATGATGAAGTTAATAAGCAGACCATATCATTATTAGAGAGCTTAGTAGTCAGTGGATCTCTCTGGACTGAACTTTTGTCACTTACCTGAGCATAAACTAATTCACATACATTGCACTCCTGGTCTAATGTAGGAGTGCAATGGCTAGATGTGAAATCTCCATTTCACTTTTAATAATGAACCATGTCCTGACTCCTGCATTATGGAGTTTTCTTAGCAACCCATTTTGATAAAAACAAAAACTAAACACCACAAAACAGGCCTGGTGAAAAGGAGAGCAAATGTAGTAAATGCAGCCAAGTGCAAAGGTTAACTATTTATACACAACCTTTGCCATGTGTGTGCAGTGGAGGCTGGATGTTTGTGTGCATCTATACAAGTGTTTACAATATGGAGTCCTTGGTGTTCTGAGCTTCGTTGTTTGTTTGCAGGCATTTTATTACCCAGCTAAGTAACATCATAAGTGCTTGTGAGTGTGAGGCTTGTTCCGTGTTCATATACAGGTTGAGGTATCGTTTTCCTGCTTGATTGTTTGCTACACCCTATTTACCTGAGTGTAGATGTCCAGAGAGGATGTGTTCTGGTATTTTTGTTTCCTTCTTAGCTTTTGAATGGTGTGTAAATGTGGTTCATCTCTGTGTGTCTATTGATGGCTGATTTGTCTGAATGTTAAGCGTCCAGAAGTTCTCTAGCATTTTTCGATAACTCAGAATTCTGACAATTGCTCCATTCTAAGCATCCTTCCCTCCTCTCTTCTGGGCCTGCCCTATGCTTCCCACTCCACATATACAACATAATGTGAGAATAAAAGCACAAAACAAAGACTGGCCTTAAAGATCAGCCTCCCTTAGAAAATTTTACCAGAATTGTTTGAAGCAATGAATATGTTTACTTCCTCTTCCTCTTCTTGCTCTTCATTTTCCTCTTGCTCCTCTTCCTTATTTAATGACATTTTTTTCAACAGTAGTGATTTGTTTTAAAGAGCCTTTTAATGTGCAAGCTTAATGTAAAAATATTGCTTTCTTCCAGAAATGTAGGGAAAAGAGTGAATCCTACAGATCCACAACTAATGAGGTGTTCTGTCAACTGAGCTGGAAGTAATTCCTGTATTGGAAACGTCTCTTGTTGCCCATGTTCTGAAGGAGACCAAGCAAGGAAAGAAGCCTCAGAAGTTGGCTAGGAACTTTGATGGCTTTGTCGCAGCTTTTGGGTTGGAAGATGACTTCTCATGACCAGGGGCCCTCTTGTTCTTTGAGATTCAGTGACAGCAGAATTGCCTTTCCCTCAGCCTTCTTTCTCCAAAGGATAATGATTCCAGCTAAGGATGATGTGTCTTCTTCTTGACTTCAGGCAGACACAATAAAGTGGTTGTGCAAGAACAGGGTGAGGAAAGGGGAAGTTAGTGATAAATTATTTTTCTGAGAAAGTCAGATATTTTTTTATTTGAATGCCTTCCCAAACATATTTGAAAAATCTTCTGGCAGCATCCTAAAAGTCAACAGGCGAAAGTTCCATGGAGACGTTGGCAGTCTTGGTGCATTTAGGGCCCTGAGTCTCATGTAATGGAAGTTCTGGATCCTGACTCAGCTACTTGTTTACAGGGAACGAGACAGAAGGACCATTGAAGCTCTTCTTTGGCCTTGGGAGCAGTCCTGCCTTTTTGGCATGGAGTGGCTTTCTTGTTCACGAATGGACTGTCAAACAACTGTAAACAGCAAAGAAATATTATTTACAAATTATTAGTTAATTTCATGTAAGACCCCCAGTAGGAAATGTCGGGATGAAAATAAATAGTTATTATTCTAATCAAGACCACTGGGGTCTACACCAAAACCTAATTGAGAAAGATAGTGAGAGAGACATGTAGCTGGGAACATGGACATCTGAGAGGATGTGTGTGGTGTGTGTGTGTGTGTGTGTGTGAAATAGTACAAGATAGTAGTCACAGTCATGGAATCAAAGGTCCACTTCTGTAACATCAGTGTCACATGCACATAGAAAAGGGTAAGGCTTAAATTATGCAGTTGTGACTAGCATATTAACTTTTTTGACTGCTCCCCCCTGTTCAGCTTATTTTTCTTTTCTACCTAGAAGCTTTGTAGCAGAAATTATGGCCTCCAACAGCCACTGCTATTAGCAACTAGATAGACCAGGATTTGTTGGCCTCTTGAAAACTCTAACAGTGTCTTTAAACCTCTGGAGATTGTACCGCTAAATTTCACCATCCAAATGGCTGAATTTCAGTAATGTATTTTTTTAAGAACAATAAAGTTAAAGATGAGAATGGAGATGGGGCAATTCTGGGAAGCAAACTGCACCGATTTCCTTCACCGTTGGCCTTTTTATGAGATTTCAGCCCATTTTTGTTGGAGGTCTTTTAGAGAGCTTTCAGGGCAGGAATGAGAATTGGGAGGCATTCACTCCACGATTATGCCATAATATTGCTTAATTTGAGCAAGAGCTCCAATGAATACAGAAAAAGCAGCAGTTGGTGAGATAATGGCCAAGAGGTCAGTACTGTGCATCTTTTTCAAAAATAATATATTGCAAAGGCATACGTGGTTGGTTGTGAAAACATTTATAGATGCTTCTTTTATTATCCCACTTTACCTTTGAAAAATGTATAATTCTTTTCTGTAAGAAAATGGCTCTTTATTTGTAATCCCATGGTCTTGATGGTCTCATCAGCTTAGCACTCTTAATCCTTGACCACTGCTAAGTTTTCTTTCCACCACACTTACTCTTAAACGTGGATTAATAAGTTACAATAATTATGTTCACACAATACCCTCAAAATAAGCAATGTTATGTGTTAGAACTGAACTCTCTTAAAATCAACCTGACAAGACTATTGAAAATTAAGTTTTATTAGCTTGCAGCAAGCTTCCACAAACATGGAACTGCCAACCGCCCAACCTATTTAGCCTAATCTCCTGTATTGAACAAATTCAGTGTTTGTGTTTTGTGGTTAACTAGTTATGCATGTGTGGTTAGATAAATACCTTGGTGTTTCTAATTGGATGTGAACAGCCATATCTATTCTAGAGTCATGTGGGCAAATCTACCTGGAAAATAGGGAGTGGAGGAGTACGATGCACCACAGAGAACCAAGTCAGGAGGGAAGACTGATAGCAGATTGATTGATTGATTTGCCCTCAAATCGGTGTTGCTTCTTAGCAATTCCTGGACAAGTCCCTGCCGTTTTCTTGGCAAAGCTTTTCAGAAGTGGTTTGCCATTGCCTTATTCGTAGGGCTGAGAGAGAAGGACTGGCCCAAAGTCGTACTACTGGCTCTGTACTTAAGGTGGAATTGGGACTCACCATCTCTTAATTCCTAGCTTTATATATCATGGCCTGTGAACAAGATACAGCCAGGACAATGGGATCAAGGATAAAACTGGGGCTGCCAGCTCATTCTGCTGATGCTACAAATACCAAGAAAGAAGAAATGCAGTCATTTGCTTACTGACGAAAGAGCTAACTTTGTTTGTTGAAGCTCCACCAAGAACTTTTTCTTTACTAGAAAGTCTGGGCCAGCTGAGGACTCTGACCTGTTAAATGTTTCTTAAGCAGAAATAAGGATGGCAGAATTTCTGCAGGCTGCTGAGGCAGGAAGATGAAGCCAAGGTAAGGCTCCCGGTCCTTTGTCCAAAGAACTCCTGGCTGGTGCTACACAACACAGGATCCCCTTGGGCCTGCTCCATTCTCTGCTTGGAGGGCCCTTTGGACAAATAGCTTTATTATTGTTCTAAGTGGGCTGCTTGAGTCATTTCCAGGTCTCTCTTATTGGGAGAAAAACCCTGTTCTCCCCAGCAGTTTGAATGCTCTGGGCATGGAGGGGTTATCAGACTAATTGCTTCTATTTGAGCTTGAAATAGTGGGATGGAGGTTTAGCTGGGAGACACAGTTCCTGGGTATCTGAACAGTCACCTGTGTGAGAGGCTTACCTATACATACTGCTCAACTCCTGAAAGACAGTTGTGAGCAGAGCTTTTTGGAGTAATGTTGTTTAGGTGTGTGTAATTTTAAGACTTTTAGTAGCCATCCAGATGATAAACCTAGGTAATAGCTCATTTTAGAGAAAAGGCTGTCTTAACGAGTGATTTTTAGATCCTTGCTGTACAAATATGAATTCTTGATAGTTTCATTTCTAATTCGTCTGATTCTCATTTCTGTCTTTACATGCACCATCTCCATGAATGGGCAGTTAAGAAAAGTGCCACTATTTTGTGGTTGCTGATTGACTGATGAATAGCCAATTGCATGTCTCCTAAGAGACCTGTGCTTTCTCTGGGGATTTATGAATGACTGATCAAAGCTGAGCTGATGAGGATACCTCCACAAGAAGGAGAATGTTCAATAGCAATAGCATTTAGACTTATACAGCACTTCACAGTGCTTTACTGTACATCCCTCCCTAAGCGGTTTACAGAGTCAGCATATTGCCCCCAACAATCTTGGTCCTCATTTTACTGACTTCAGAAGGATGGAAGGCTGAGTCAACCTTGAGCCAGTGAGGATTGAACCCCTGGCAGTCACCAGAAGTAGTGTGCAATACAGCATTCTAACCACCGACGACATTTATATATCACGGCTGTGCATTTGCTTAAGCAGTCAGCATGAAGCTGTTTAAAACCTGGTCTGGGAGCAAAACCAGGTCAACATCAAGTGCTAAAGGAGGAACATTGGAGTCACCAGAGTAACTTAATGGTAATGTAAACTGTAACAGAGGAAAGAATCTCGGTCTTGACACCACTGTTCTATGGTTCCTAAATTATTAAAATTGTAGCCTCCATTTTAATTCCAACCACCTTATTATTGCTGGTACCTAAAAGTGTAATATTTTAATTGTGTTTTTCTATCCAGAAGCTCACAATGGCATAGAAAGCTTTCCCTTTTCTACTATATCTTCATGACAATCTTCTGCAATAAATTCGGTAGACAACGTCTTGTCTAAAGCATCCAGAAACTAGGAGGGTGATGAGATGAATATGGATCTTCTGCTCCTAGCATTCTATCAATGCCCAATTTGGACATAGCATCTTAGATAAGTTTTTTAATTTTACATTTTTTAAGTATGCACCCTTGTCTCATTTGTCCATCTTTAGCAAGTGAGATCAGACAACATAAACACGATGTTGCTATCTTGCTGCCAAGGCTAAGAAATAACACCAAGACCCAGGCAGAGTTCATGGGCAGTCAGGGAGCTAGTACTTCAGATACTGTAGTGCCCCCTCCCTTTCCAGCCCATGTCCGAGAGAAGCTCAGCCTTTCTTTGTTCCCCAAGATGCTTGTGTTTGTTAAATCAGAAACTGAAGAGAAACAAAATACCGCCTTTTCTGCCCTTCCCTGCTCACATGGACACACAAAACCTTCCCTGTGTAGTTTTGTTTCCCTCACACACAGGCCAGCAGTAAATTCTCCTTGGCTCCCAGGGATAGATCTGATCATAGCTTGGCTCCAATGAATGCTGTAGCCTGTTTCCTGCTGGGGCAGGCACAAGAAAACAAGCACTGCTGTTCTGGCATCTTTTGTGGGCACGGTAGGGAGCAGTAGGCATGCTACTCTGAGGTCATGTCCCAGGGAGACTTGAGATTCAGATGGCCGAGGTGGAGGGATCCCAAATAGATGGGCAAAGCTCCAAGTCACACCCCCAATAATTTTCAAAATCTGAATTGATGTGGTTTTGCTTTTCTGTAGCTGTCTTATACTCCCACACCTATCTATACTCACATCATGCCAATATGTGCATACGTTAGCCACAGGAAGCAATTGTTATCACATTGACTGACACTGTCCAAAAGGTAGGCTCTTTTTCCATTAGTAATCTATTCTGTAGCATCTTCATAGGGTCACCCAACAAGGAATGTCCACACCAAGAGTCATTTACTTCAAAGGGGTAGGTAGGGCGCGACCGGACTGCAAAGCTCCACCTCTTTTTCTGAATACAGAGTGCATGTGATGCATCTTAAAAAAGGGAGCATTTGAGTCACCTGGTCATGCCCATCATTTTGAAACCTAGTTCATCAGTGGAGTCACTCCTGCATCCAATCATAATTGAAGCAGTACAAACTTTTCTCCTCACAGTGAGGCTGGCACAATGCCTGGGTTATTCTGGAAGATCCTCTAAATTGCACCCAGAATGGAGCAGGAAGCAAAGCTTTACTTTGCTTCCTGCTCCACTTGCTTTGTGGGTGGAGCTATACTCCATGCAAATCTTCTGTTCAGGCATGAATTCTAAAGATAGGTAGGCAGCAGTGACCCCCCCCCCCCAAAAAAAAAGGCAATTTCAGGGATGGAAGGAGTTTTAAATCATCTCAATTGAAAACCTCATTTTCTCTGTCCTAAACTTCCAAGATTGTTGGTTAGTTTCCTTCCCAAGATGTCAAGAAGGAAATGAACATGGAAGAAAAACTGATGGAAGGAACTCTAGCATGGAATGGTTCCTACAAAGCTCCGAAAGCTATGGCAATATCTCTCCTTCTCCCCCAACTAAGATTAAAAGATAAGGAGAAATGCTTTACAGATTATTCTCCTCATCCATGCCTATATACTGTATGAAGGTTTAATGATTGCAAGCAGTTGTATGCATAGAAGTGGGTCCTTATTGTCTGGCTAAGGCAGCGTGGCAAATACGAAGCATAAGCAGGGAAGGTATCAGAGCTGCAATTATAAGGCTTACCAGAAACCAAACTTCTTTTCTATTTCCTTATGAGCTTCAGCCAGGTTATCGATTCTAAAGTGCCAGGCTAGAAATTGAAGCTGGGAACTTATTAAACATGGTGCCCAAATTCCAATTTGTGAACTTTTACCAACAGGACGAAAGAGTTTACAAAAAGTGCCTCAAATGTTACAAAGAGCACACGCACACAAAGAGCTGCCACATTCTAGTCAGAAGCAGATAACATTTTTTTATATATTAAAACCAAAAAAGGAAATAACATTTACAATAAAAATATTAACACTACATCTATTAAAACCAAAACAAAACCTGAGAGCATAGTTAAACTTTCACATGCAGCCCATAACGAGTTGATCTCATCAATCTCATCAATCTGGGGAAAAGCCAAGTCTTGAGTGCTTTTCAGAAGGATACAAAAGGGGTGGGGTGGGGGCTGCTGAACTTCAAGGGGAAGGATGGTTTTTTTTGTGTGAGCTATCATGCAAAGGGCCCTAGGTCCCATGAAATGGCAACATTTAAAGGAAGGAAGGAACTAGGAGCATGCCCATCCTATCTGATCTGGATAGGACAATTGCATCTCCTCGCTTCTTTTTATAATCTTACTGCAAAATGAATATTTCGTGTCATTGAATGCACTTTTGTCTTTTCCCATAATAACAGCCTCTGTTTTGATGAGATGCTTAATACCCCTCAAAAGGATTTTGATCTGGTAAGGTTTCTGGGCTGTTGTTTTCAAGCTCTCTTACAAGTGGGCCATACAGCTGTCCTGCTCCCGTTACAAGTTAATCTAATGTGATCATTTTTCATTTGTTCTGTACTTGATGGTGTATGAGAGCCAATTAGACTTGTGTATATTTACTAAGTTCATTATTATGCATTTGTCTACTAAGCGGGGGTAGGGAGAATCTATATTTTAAACTTAAATCAGTGTCAATGACAGAGGAGTAAAACACAATCCCTCTCCTAACTGATCAGCTTGACTATATTTTCTGCTCATACATTTTCACTACCAGTGAACTAGGATGTAGTAACTATAAGCAAGAATCTCTGCTCATTTACTCTTGGCAGTCATACGTGTCCTTGATCATGATCCAGCAATTCCATTTTTTTTTTTTTAGTTTGCTGGAATTACTGAATGTTCACATCACAACAGTGTATTTTTCATTTGGCTTTAATTGTTTGTGTTTTGCAATGCAAAGTGTACTGGCTGCTTTAGCTGGAATCTTTTTTCCCAACAGCATTGCTAAACAAGGAGTTCCCAACAAGACTTTTCTGGGAAGCCTTTCTTTCTCTTTTCAAAGCACTATGCTTTCTTTTCTGAAGCATCCAGTTGCAAAGCAGAAGGGAGACAGAACAAATCGTAGGAGAAGGGAAGGACAAAGGTTGAGGAGGCCTCTTACTTTGATCTGTGAAACAGAACCACTTGGAATAGGCTGAGGAATTCTGGGAGATGAAGTTTACCCATCTTAATGCTGGTTGAGAAAAACTGGCTTGGAGAATTAGGGCACTTCCAAACAAGGATGCTGGTCATTGCTGGAGCCAAATGTACTAGGCCAGGGGTATCAAACTCGTCTTGTTACGGAGGCGTCATGTGACGTATTGCAACCTTTTCCCACTTTGCTAAACTGGGTGTGGGTGTGGCCAGCGCATGATGCATCCGGCCTGCGGCCCGCGAGTTTGACACCGCTTTGCTAGGCCAGTATGATGAGAGCGCAACCAAGGTGACATTGAGAGATCCCTGATCAGATTTTTTGCTCTTTTTCTTTAGATTTTCTAGAAATGTAATAGCAAAGAAAGATTATTGGTTTTTCTCCTGGGACATTTTCAGTGTAAATCATCCAGCCTCACCCAACTGCTAATGCATGTGGCAGCTGTAAATAAATGGTTTTTATTTAGGAACCTGAAGGGGAAAGGAATAAATTCTCTTCATCCATTCACAGAGCCAAAATTAGATATTCCCTGTCTCTCTTTCTGTCTTAAACACACGCGGGCGCACACACACATTCCATAGGGAAAATATACTTTTAAAAGACTGAAAGGTGCAATACTTCAAGAAGGACTAAGTAAGCTTAGTAACCACCAATTATCGACTGACAACTGGAAAAGACAAGACAGGGCAGATCTGGAAAGATAATCTTTAGATCATGAAAAAGTTTAGTTGCAACGTTTTCCAATATTTTGCTGCAAGATTTTTCCATTACACATCTCTGCCTTATTTGTTCATCCCCCCCCCAAAAAAAAATCTATGTTTCATTGGCATTGTATAAACCTAAATTAAAGGCTTGATCAAAGTTGAGCATCCTCATTCAAGCAGAAAGAGGAGAGCAAAAGCCACTCTGTACTGTGTAATGAATGGTTTAGGCATAATGGGCTGACTTCTGCAAGAGGTCCTCTTATTGTCCTTGGGTTAAAGGCTTGGCTTTAGGGAATCTCAACATGTGAGACCAGATAAAAGTACCTCAAAGGTTTTTATTAGGACACACCCAGCTTAAAAATAGCATCCCAATGGCAGGGTGGGACAATCGTGGGAGAGCTATTTTTAATACTTGGAAGTTGGTAACATTATGGCTCCCACCCAAATAAGAGTTGAAAGTGAGGCCAGAAGAGAAGCTCTTGTGATGCAAAGAGAGGCAAATTTCAAAGGGTGAGCTGGCCCGGCCCACTGTAGCAGAAACAATCAAGGGCTTTGATAATATGTAAGGTGTCAGAACATGATGCCCCTGCCAACTGCTTCAGCCAGTGGCATGAAAGAGGCATAGATTGCAATAGCAATGGTACTTACACTTATAGACTGCTTCACAGTGCTTTACAGTCCTCTCCAAGTGGTTTACAGAGTCAGCATATTGCCCCCAACAATCTGGGTTCTCATTTTACTGACCTCGTTAGAATAGAAGGCTGAGTCAACCTTGAGCCGGTGAGGATCGAACTGCTGGCAGTCAGCAGAATTAGTCAGCAATTCTGCATTCTAGCCACTGCACCGCCATGGCTCTTAATGATGAAAACAGATGAAAACAGAAAGTATCATCATCATCATTACCGTCACCATCATAATCCTAATAAAAGACTGAATTAGAAGCTAGGCATTCTTTGGATTCTGCTAAATGAGTTGGGTCAGCTCTTGTAGAGGACTAGAATCTGCTCAATTTTCCTTGCAGGACCACTGTGCCTTCTTACCAATGGCTTGATGGAACATTTGGCCTTCGCTCTATACCTAAAGTCCACTCCAGGCACTGACCACATCACTTGCTAAGTAGGAATTGGCTGTCCCTGAAGATTGTTGCAGGTTTTCAAAAAATGCCTATATGAATAATGAACTCTGGGATGTATTACTGTTAAATAACCTTGCCTCAGAGGAAAGACAGGATGGTTTCTCAAAGAAAAAAGTCAATGATTCATTAATTGTTTTATTAGATCTCAGTACAGCAAAATTTGAGAATCTCTTGGACCTGCTCTCCAGAAATATAACAATTCATTTTCATCTTGGCTACCTTCCAAGAAACATTGCTTAAGAATTGTTTGTGCCCAGCCCAGAAGTTCCTCAAAGATTTATTGCAGCTAATATTCTTGCTGTGCTTTAGAAAGAGCATTTCTTTGGCTAAAAAGGCATCTGTATGTTGCTCCAAGATGAAATTAAATTATTAATGACTTCGTTGGTTTATTAAAACACACATGGTGGTTTCAAACTTCTTTCGAGAAAAAAAAGCACGGTGTAGCATACCTCAAAACAAAAGGTTCTGTGCTCATAAATGTTATGTTTATGATTTGGCTTCCATATGAATACAGACACACACACGCACAAACGCACACACACACACACACTTTAGGTCTGTCAAATCTGGTAGTCTGAGACAATAGGAGTTATTTTGTTGGCTATGGCCATGCTGTCTAGCACTTCTGGAATATGTAGCCCTAAAATATCTGAGATGCACCAGCAGGGGTAAGAAGACATATTTCCATTGACTGTAGGCCAAGACACTGAATAAATACAATTGCTGGATTAAAGAGATACATCATGGCCCATTAGTCAACGAGGACATACATTCAGGCAGTGAGGGAAGGAAGCAAAATTAATTGCAATTTAATGCAAACTTCTCAAAGCAGTTCTAAACAATGCACAGATCAAAACGGATCCTCTCCAAAATATGCAGAATTCCTAAATTCACAATACATTTTTACAGTTTAAAAATCCATGCAAAATTGTCTTTTCATATGCTGTAAGAATGATTATTAAAATACCGAGAAATGAATATATCAGCAGAAGGTGAGTACAAAATGCATCTATTTGACAAAGAAGCTAGAGAAATTAATATAGTTAAGAAGTTTCATACCAAGTCGTCTTTAAAAGCAAACCAAGATGAAAGTGAGAGTCAATAAAACTGACTGGGAAAAGGAGAACCTTAGAAAAATGGAAAAGAGTCATTATTTCCCCCCACCCCACCCTCTCTACAGGCAGTAACAAATGATTGGAGGCAACCTTTGAGGTCATCCCTGAGTTGGGTGAAGGATAGCAAGTTGGATGAAAGGCGCCAGGCTGCTGTAGTCTTTCTGTGGCCATTCACAATCACAGCAGCGATAAAAGGATTTGCTCCTTTCATTGCGACAAGGATTAAACACTGTGAAACTAAACTCTTCCACTTTCCCACTTGATTACGCCAACATCCACTTCTTCATCTCCCATCAATGCTTTCAAACTGACTAGGGCTTCCTGACTGCACCCAAGCTGATGCTTATTCCTCCTTCTCAGATAATCTACCCCCAGCTCCAGCCCCCCATTCCTACATTCAGAGCTTCTGCACTCCTCACATTGGCAACAAGAGCAATCAAATAATAGGCTGATCGGCTTTTCCCGAAGGAGAGTTCGGAAATTTTTAGATGCGTGGAGTTAACTGGCGTGGCTTCCTCCTCCTAATGGGATCCAGGCAATGTCTCTCTAGGGCAAAGCAGGGGAATGGTGTCATCCCTGGTCACCCTAACCTCAAGATGGCCTCTTTTCAGCCTCAGGAACGGGATCTCGTGTCCCAACCACATTCAGAGTTTTCAGTGCATTTGCCAGGGGAAAGAGAGAGACCACAACCCCTGCTCTGCAAAGCCACAGCTGATTAAACTTTCTCTCCAGAGCAAGCTATATAAAGCTCTTGGCCTTGAGGGTGTAGTTTTTCTTTTGAAAAATAAGTAAAGGTACCTGAGCTGGGTGGAGAGGGGAGGATTAAGTTCAAAGCACAGATACAATCTGATTCTTTTCTATAATGTGTTTCTCTTACTCTCATTTTTCAGTACTGATTGTTCCACTGTGGCAACAAACTGGCACGGGTCAATTTTTCTGTTCTTCAGAAGTGAGAGCACATGGTTTACAGTTGTGGTTAGTACACAGGAAAGTTGGTTATGTCCATAACAATTCTACTTTCCATATCACTTCCCCTGCAGCTGTAGCGGTGTCTATATGTGCAGTAAGAGAGGTAAAGAGAAGCCAGGGGGCTGGACATTTTTCCAATTTGAGGCGGGGAAATAAAAGTGATGGTATGAGCTGCAAGTTCCCTCCATTTATTTATTTGTTTGTTTGTCTATTTATTTAATTTTACTTTTAGCCCGCATTTATTATTTTATAAATAACCCATGGCAATGAACATACAAAAATACTCTTTCTTCCTCTTATTTTTCCCACAACAACAACCCTGTGAGGCGGATTGGGCTGAGAAAGGCTCAAGGTCCCAACTGGTTTTCATGCCTAAGGTGGGACTAGAACTCACACTCTCCTGGTTTCTAACTTGGTACCCCTTAACCACTAAACCAAACTGGCTCCATAACTTAGTTACGATAAGAAATCAATGAACACACACACGCACAATTTGTATTCTGCTTTTCAGTCTAATGCAATATTTCTAAAACACCTAACAGGGTTTTTTTTAAAGAAAAGCACTCTGAAATGTAATCAGATCTTACATAAACAGTTTTTCAAATGTAAAAGTACTGCAGCTTCAGTCCAAAAGTTCCTTTCTAATCCAGCAGCAGATTCCAAATGTAGCTAGTCAGATGATGATTATTTTTAGTTGTGTAAAATTCTTCCTTCTGAAAGTTTCCATAGTTGTGAACAAAAGCTTTAAATTTGATTTTAAAAAATAATAACATTATTGTTCCGACAAGATGATAAAATGGGAACACAACAATGGAAACGATTCAGTTACAAAGCAGGTCATCTGGGGCAGGTGTTGTTCTGCAAATGCCAAAGTGAACAAGACAGGAGAGGACCACCAATTATTCCTGAGAAAGAATTGGGATGCCACCAGTGAGGTCCTATGGATTAAGGATGCCTAGAGCTATAGTGCAAGACATATGACATACTTTCCAATCTGTCTCCCCCAAATACTTTTTTCAAAATTCCATATTTTTATGATAGTTCTCTTGGGCAAAGGTAGCCTCTGCATGTTACGAAATTCAATGTGTTTTAAGGTTTCAGTACTTTCAATTCCACTTGCAGGAAACTGCTCTGAAGAAGATCCCATTGTCTGCACCCTTGGTGACAAGAGGGATTCTGGGAGTTGAAATTCACACATCTTAAAGTCGCCAAGGTTGAGAAATACTGAGCTAGAAAGTAAATAATAATCCAGGGGAGAATAGGGGGAGAGATGTCCCACTGCTGTTTTCTTAAGAGCCTGGGGCTCAGAAATATATTAATTTCTCTTAAGGTATCTTACATCAAACTTGCATGTTTATTTATGGAAACTAAGTAAAAACCTGCAGCAGCGACCATTGAAGTTTGCAATGGCACATGCCCTTTCTAACTCTTCCTATTTCTCTAGCAGTTGCCATGGTAGATAGTATGCGGCATTTTTTATTTTGTATTCAACAACAATTCTGGAAATATTTCAAGGAAAAGGTTCTGGAGAAGAACTTTGAAAGCATCCAAATGCAAGTAGATAAATAGGTATCACTTTGGTGGGAAGATAATGTTTCCATAAAGTGTTTTTTTTCCCCAGTGGGACCAGTCTATCAGGGCAACCTGGCCTACCCAATTATGGGACAGAGCATACTGTTTCCGCTTTCGCCTTTCAGCCCCAATCCAGGAGCCTTTGCCAGAAGTTGCTTTCACGACAAACTATTTTTGTGCTAAATTATGTTTATAGTGTTTCAATGTTCCGTGTGCTCTGAACTTCAGTGTGATGTCATGCTGGCCACATGACCTTGGAAACATCTTTGGACAGTACTGTCTCAATGGCTTAAAGACAAAGAGATGAGCATCAACCCTTAAACTCATCTATGACTAGCAGAATAAAACCCGCCAGGACTTCTCTACCTTTTTATTGTAGCATAAAAAGGGTAGCATTTGATCAGCTCACAGTTGCTTTTATTTGAAAGATACTAGAGTGAAAAATTTAAATCTAGATTTTAGGCCACTGAACATTCATATTGCAGCCTTGCTACAGTTTTGTAGCTTCTTTCCTAAGCAAATAATAAAACGAGTCTGGTGGCCTTTTAAAAGACAAGCAAATGTGAAATCATAACCTTTCACACCCCAAGTTTTCAATTGCATGCAGTTATATTTTATTCAAACAACCATTGAGCTCCAGAATCTTTGTTGGTTCCATTTGTTAACCTGTCATACATTTGTTTCCCCCCAAAATGCAGATACCGTATACATGATGGAATACTCCAAGAGAGAATTATCTCATACAAGATATGTTGCATACATCAGGGACAGATAATTACCCAGAGCCCTTGAATCATGTTTCTCTTAGACCCTAATTATCTCCCTGGTGTGTGTTTAGTTACTACTTGAAAACCCCATTGCCCTATCAAGTATATTTTCTTTTTCTAGCATTTACAATAGCAATCTAGAATTCTCCAGAGCTTCATGCAAGCACTGGATGAGAGGATTCCATCCTATGGATGTGGTGTGTGCAGCTGAAATTTCTGCTGGGCCAAAACAGGTTTCTTGAAAGCCTCAGGGATTCTCCAAGTTGCCCCCCCCTTCCAAATAAGATGCAACAAAATATGCAATAACTGTACGTGCAAAAGCAGCAAGATCAAAATCCAACTTACAAATGGTCTCTCCTTATCCCTTCATTCCAAATGCACCTTCACCCTGATCAGAATTGGCATGCACGTTCTTGCTTGCTAGATTGAGAACTTCCAAGAAGGAAACTAATTAAGGAACTGATATCATGAATAGTCACTTAAATGAATTGATACAGATTTCATTATTTACAGTTTTCTTTCCTTCTGCAACTTACTGCAGTCTTTCAACAGTGCCTCC
Source organism: Oxyrhabdium leporinum (assembly GCA_032468155.1). Taxonomy (NCBI): domain Eukaryota; kingdom Metazoa; phylum Chordata; class Lepidosauria; order Squamata; family Cyclocoridae; genus Oxyrhabdium; species Oxyrhabdium leporinum. The sequence continues at coordinate 16,279 of JANHFL010005007.1, forward strand.
AGGATGTGCTGGACTTCGCCTCCATTATCTCTGATGAATGTGGCCGATTTGGAATTCCTCTAGAAATTCTAGGATCAGATAATTACAACAATTGTTCTTTTTATGACGTCTCAAGATATTCTTGTTCAACTTAGTTCAGCTCAATCAGTGGTTCTCTTGCCTTAAGTCTTATTAATGGAATATTAACTGCTTTTCACCAACTTATCCGGAAAATATCTTGAAAAAAATCTACTCGGGATGTATCAGGAGGCCCAATTGGCAGATAGGAACCAGGCATAAGATATTTATGGAACCTTCATACATAATTAAATAAAGCAAATGCCTGCAATAAAGACTAATGATTTGCTAATACCTATCATCCTACCATATTTAGTTACTGATAGAGTAAACAGGCAGACTCAAAAGGAATGTTGTAAAACTGCACAAGTTGTTTGCATACCACATTGAGGTACAAGCAGGTGGAACTTCCTCCCACGTCTGGCACCTGGAACTGTATTTTAATCTTCTTTTGGAGTTTGCAAAAACGGTCTGCCCTTTCTGAGTTAGCGCCCGCTCTCGCAGAGGTTGCTGATTGCTTCCTGCATCCTGTCCGTGAGCTTGACGGCATGTGCTCTGCCAGACTGTTCATACAAACTGATTGTCTCAAAGAAATAGTAAATGAGTAAAATAATTTTGTATACTCTGGTTGCTGCAGAAAATAAATAAATAAATAAAGTCCATCTGTTGTGTGGTTTCCACTTTTTCTTCCAGAACCCAAGTCAATATATATATATAAGCAGAAAGACCAACAGACCTTTGGTAATTTTTCCAATGGATTGGCAGGATATAAGTCAGATAATGAGTCACAATTCATCATACTCTTTCTTATTGTTGTTTCACAGCTAAGCATCTTTATATGAATACTTTGCTATGGTTTAGGTTGCCTCTTTGCCTTTAGTCTCTTTTTCTCCTCATTCCCATCTCAGCCTTTAGTGTACAACCATTCCATCACCCATGGCTTTGCCTGCACTTAGCACAATATCTTAAGATCAGTTGAGTTGAACTAGTGAGTAAAGGATTCAACTCTTTCTCTTCCTACCATCTCTTTGCCAGCGTTCAGCCATGTTCCCTCTTTGCATTTTGCTAATCAATAAGCTGCGTTTGAAAGTGCCCCACCCAAACCTGGAAAACCATAGCCCACTTTGCAGATCTAGACAGCAAAAAACAAAGAATATTACTTTGTAATCAAACAAACCAAAAATGGGCCCAGAAAAATATACAATATTGCAATTGTCAGATATGGTATGATTTGCGTTACTGTCTGGTTTGGAAGCATTACTGCTTCAGACAGGAAGGCAGTGCAGAGAGTGGTGAGGATGGCAGAAAAGATTATTGGTAGTTCACTCCCTTCTATCCAGGACATGGCATATAAGTGATGCTTGAGCTGGGTCCCCAGGATTGTCTGGGATGCTACACATCCTCTTCACAACCCGTTTTCCTTATCCAAAGCAGAACATCCACATTCAGTCATAGTTTTGTTTCATAGAGCATCAACTTTGTGAACTCTCAAGTTTCCTCTTTCTACTATGTATTCAAACTGGACCGTGATGAATGTGTGTGTGTGTGTACATGTGTGTGTGTGTGTGTATAGCATGTGTACATGTGTGTTATGTATGTGTATGGGTAGATATATACTTTCTTTTGCAAGCACGCAACAGAATTTTAATGTGGGCCAGTGTGCTCACAGTAAAAAATGACAATAAAGGTTATCTCTTATCTTGTTCTTGACAGCTATTTGCTTGTTAAATGTTGATTGTTTTATACTGTTTTTAACTGTTAGCCACACAGAGTCATATATATGAGATGGATAGCTTTATTAATTAATTAATAATACTTTGGACACATTGTGGAAAGACTTAGCTCTTTGGAGACGGTTCTAACACTGGGAAAAGTAGAAGGAAAAATAAAAATAAGGCAATCAGCAGCAATGTGGATGCCTCAATTATAGTGGTGACGGGTACACCATTGAAAGATATGAAAGATCAAATTAAGGAGAGATTGTCATGGAGAAAATCTGTCTATGTGATCAGTAAGAGTTGAAAATGATTTGATAGTGCACAATCAATCAATCAACATGAGGATTGCATCTGTTGCTATGTACACAGTCAGTTTCATTATCATCATTTTAGCCATTGTCTATCCACTGAAGAATGAAGGCCTCTTCCGCATGTTTCCAACCAATATGGTCCTGAGCTTTCTTTTGCCAATTGGGCCCACAATACTTGCTGATGTCATCGATCCATCTTGTTTCAGGTCTCTTTCTTGGACGCTTTTTATCAAGTGGGATCCATTCTGTGACTGCCTTAGTCCAGCTGCCATCAGTTCTTCTTGCTATGTGACCAGCCCCTTTCCATTTCAATTCTTTTACATATATATTCCTATGTTCTCTAATCCAATGTGCAGGTCTTTCTATCTTGTCTTGTATTGCCAAGCGTATATCTTTCCATGGCTATTTGTGCCACTCGTAGCTTTTGAATCAATTTTGAGGTTAGTGTTTCAACAGCATATGTTAGAGCAGGTAGCACATACTGATCAAAAACTTTTCTCTTCAGGCATAGGGGGAAGTTGTTCTTGAAAATTATGGTACATATACATCACACACACACACACACACACACACACACCCCTTCCTTTGGTGAATTTATTAAACATAACCTGGCTTATTTTCAGGTTTATTTTTAAGCCAAATTGTTTTCCTGCTTTGTGTAGCTCTTTGTATCTTTGTAGCTCTTCTGGGTCTTGTGAGAAGAGAACAATGTTAGTACATAGCAGTTATTTGGTTGTCGAAGAGTGCTAGTCCGTTTAGTTCATGCTGACATGATTATCCATGGTGCACCACAGGGGGCGAACTAGATCTGTATTAGAAATCCTGTAGCATCATCTGGGGCCTTCTCTCACCACCGATATTGCCTCACAGTTAGCACTGCATTTGGGCAGGGCCAGCAGGGAAGTGGTCCCTATTTATCTACTCGCATATAGCATGCTTTCAAACTGCTAGGTAGACAGAACCTAAGGCAAGTGATGGGAGCTCACTCTGTCACACAGTGCTGGGACTTGAACTGCTGAAGTAACACCAGCTGATTCTTTTGAAGAAAAGACAAGGAAATCACTATTCTGCTCTTTTTTTCTTCTTTTCCTTTCGCTAAAGAAAAGCAGGATAAATCAACAACTTTACAGCTGGTGGTATGAAATAATAATAGAGTTGAATTCCCTGTATTTTACAGTCCAGTGAAAAAAATTAATCTAGTTTAGAGTATGTGTTTGGTTTTAAATGGATTTTTATTCTCCCTTCTTAAATGTTTATTAATTTAAAACAAAAGTATATTTTCAGAAAAGATAGCATCAATAAATGGACAACAAAAAATACTGAATTTATACGATTTATGCTCATTGTTAAAAGATAAACCATAGCCAATAAAATACATTTGAGTTATTTTTATATGAAATAAAATATAAATCTTTCAGTTTAGTGCCAACAGCTCCAGAATATTATTTATAAATACTAAGAGAAAAAAGAAAGGGGAAAAAAACCCTTACTAAAAATTGTCAGAAGGCAGTTCTCATCTCCACCAGCACTGTCAGAAATGACTGCTGGTTATAAAGGCCAAAGCTATATTCATGGGGTCTATAAGAGAAGCAAAGTGTGGAATAAATTATGACCTCTGCACCATGACATCATCACACAAATGCAGATGCCATGATGCAATTATGACATTGTCACTTGCACAGTGATAGCATGGAACAATATAGTTTCTTACAAGCATCACTACATCGTGTGCACAATTATTAGGCAAGTGAGTATTTTGACCGTATCATCCTTTGTATGCATGTTTTCCACCTCCAAGCTGTATAAACTTAAATGCTTAGTGGATATATGCAGACCAGGTGATGTGTACTTGTGTAATGTGGGAGGGTGTGACCTAAGGAGATCAACACCCTATATCAACGTGTGCATAATTATTAGGCAGCTTCTTTTTCTCAGGCAAAATGGGCTAAAAAAAGAGATTTAACTGACTCTGAACAGTCAAAAATGGTAAAAGTCTTTCAGAGGGATGCAGCACTCTTGAAATTGGTAAGATATTGGGGTGTGATCACAGACATCAAATGTTTTGTTGCAAATAAGTGTTGAGAAAAAAAGATACCAAAGATTTGAGAAGAATCAAACATGAAGCTACCAGGAACCCATTATCCTCCAGTGCTGTCATTACAAAGCTGTTTTGTCAAAAACTGAAAGTAAATGCCAGGTTTTGGTAAAACCTCATAAAATGCAGTCATGGGATGCTGCAAACAGCTGTAAATGTAGCCCAGTAGCTGAACACCTAAAGTGCAATCATGTGACATAGTGGTCAGAACTTTGAATTTGGTCATAAGGGAGGTCCATCATAACTTTAAACATTCACTAAGTGATCAGTCGTAAGTCAAAGACTACCCGTACAAACCAGAAAACCAAGGTTTTTTAAAGAAAAGATTTCATGCTTTGAAGGGATAATTTTTACATATCCCTAAACCAAAATGGACTTCTATTTGGCACAGCCTGACTCCTACATTACTCTGAATTTGAGCAAAAATTCATCATAGAGTTCCTTTGTACACTTTCGTTTGTGAGGCACCTCTTTAGTGAAAGAACCTTGCATTACATATTTGCAACACAGCTTAGTCCAGTGAGTTGAAGAGTTTTAGAGAGGCTTCTAAGTGCTCCTGGAACATGAAAAAATAACCAACTATCAGCTCCACTGAACAGATCTAAAAACCTCTTATCTCCTAACAGCGAATTTTCATTTCAATATCCCGCCCATTTAACAATATAAATTGTCAGTCGGCTATGGAATTTACTTTCATCCACAATGAATCCTCTTTTAACTTTCATCTTCTAATAAATATGCTTAATTAGTAACAGAGAGGGCTCTCCCCCAAAGTCTTTTTTTTTTAAGTCAAATGTTTCTCAGCTGGAGGTGAGACTAAGTTTAAAACAGAAAGGTAAATTAATTTTGCAGAAGAAAATGCTGAACACAAAGAGAAAATATGAAAGAAGAAGTAGTAAGACTTCAGACGCCACCAGCTAATGTGGGGCCCTTAAAGAGTACAATTGCATTATATTTTTATCTGAACTTTTAAATCTACTGAGTGATAGAGGTTAACAGAATGAAATCTTAATAAGACAGCCAAAGCTTCTACATTACTTTAGATGATATTGTATATTTTTTTGTCAATATATTTAAACTTGGCATACAGAATTGAAGAGAAATCTGTTCAGGAAGTGTATGGATCTGTGGATATGTCTTAGGATACAATTTATTTATTTATTTTTACATTTATATACCGCCCCATTCCGAAGACTCGGGGCGGTTTACAACTTATAAGCAA